>JAGTXR010000394.1:0-195431 GCA_022606575.1 Glossosoma conforme
CAATTACTCACACTGCATACTGCGATGAAGAACTAAAGCTCGGTATTAATGTATCTTCTGCAAATAATATTGCTTTGCAATTGCAGATAAAACAGTCGAATTATTTAGAGAGTCGAGAAGCTAGAAATGATTTTCTAGAACGATCTAGAAATAAAAAAACGGCTTTATAAGTGACTTCACTGACTTGGAGTTGCCTAAAATTTCTGCCAATTACAGAAAGACATTCCTGAACTACTGAATAGTTTTCACAGTTATTGGCTCCTAAGCAACATCAAGAATATCATAAGAACAACACACGTGGCTTACGGGGCTGGCATGGAATAGATTACTTTGTTTTCATTGGATTATATTTCAGTGCGAAATTTGAAGTGATTAATAAATATTGACCACGGATATAGGTCGATGGTAAAATCGTTTGTTTTGTAAGCCAAAGGTCGTGGGTTCGATCCTCAACGGATATTAAAAAAAAACAATTTCTGAGCTCTAAAATACCTCCGGTTGGTGTGTATTTGATCCCTCACCCGTAAAATGTAAGTCATAGCATATCAATTAAAATTGGTGGTAGACGAAAGTCGTTCCGGAAAGGCCACCCATTCATAGTAAATTCCTGTAATAATAAGGATAATGCGTGAATCTTGGGCTGTAGTCTATGATGTTGGTGGATCAATATTCCACATGCAGTGCTTAGCCATATGCACAATGCTAAGCATCATACAATTTCACATATAAGACTTCAGAACCACTATCACCATCTGTTAGTATTATCCTGCATGTGTTTACATTTAAAAAATATGATACGCTAAGCTCAACTTTTGGAAAAACTTATACTGTCCATAAACATTAAATTCAAATTAAGATTTTATCTTAACTGTGTTAAAACAAAAGTTGTGAAAGAATGGCATACACTGCAAAATAAAAATGTACTGTGTTTTGTCTTGGGGCTCTACCCAGCCTGGGGACTGCTTCTTAGGCTTATCAATGTTGACTGCGTCGCTGCAACCATTCAAAGTCTTAATCACATTATTTCTCCCTGAATGGAAGACTTCAATTCGTTTTCCTTTTTCATTTTTTTTTTGAAATAACAAGCTTATGTGATCGAGGAAAACCAAAGAAGCACGCGGAAACACAAATATACTCTATGCTACATCTTTATGCTATATAATTACAGACTTATATACATTTAAATGTTCAATGTGCAAGCACAAAACATTTTGGTTCTTATTTTTTAAAATACTTAGTTTAGCAGGATTCTATAAATATTTCATTATATTTCATTGGTTTTCTTAGGAAGTTTTAACCCTCCATCGTTTTTTTTTTTTTTTTTAAACACATACAGGAGAATACCGACAGATGGTGATAGTAATTCTGATGTCTCATCTGTGAAATTCTTCGACGCTTACCATAGTGCATATGGCTAAACGCTGCATGTGGAGTGTTGATCCGCCAACGTCATAAACTACAGCCCGAGATTCACGCATTATCCTTTATTATTACAGGAATTTACTATTAATGGGTGGTCTACACGGGACGACTTTCGTCTGCCACTAATTTTAATTAACAGGCTTTGACTGACATTTTACGGGTGATGGATCAAATTCACACCAACCGGGGGTATTTTAGTATAGCATAAAGCGTTTACTTACCTAACTAGGGGTATTGTGTTCTATTGCCAAAAAATAAATTATTCGAGTATATTATTTTTTATAAATATATTTAAAAAATACCGTTAGTTTTAAATTGATCATTTGTACGTTAAATTCTAGTCAGAATCTATTGATGGTGAAAACCATCCATTCATAGTGAGTCGTCATAACAATGGATGATGCGTGAATGCCAGGCTGTAGTTTAACGACATTGGCGAACTAATAGTCCACGTGAAGCGCAAAATGGTAGGCGGCTTTCCTGGGTGAGATGTTTCCACCACCTTTTGATGAATGCGTTAACATAAAAATCTTAAGAAGAGTAAATAGAAATGAAAAAGTATATCCATCGTATCCTTAATGTTACGCACACAACTAAAAACAAAACATTTTACTAATTCATTCTTCACCTCAATAGTTACAAATAGTTTGTAAGATACAATAAAAAATAATAATAATTTGTTTTTGTGTTTATTGTATTTATATTATTTGTTTATAGTTTTTTAAAATAGTAATTTATATTTATAATATGACAATGCTTTAATGTGAAAATTCTTTAATAAGTTCTTACAAGTTCCATTTCAAGACGATACGTCTGGCGAAGCATAAAGTTTGTTCAGTAAAAGGGCTGGATACATTTTTTTCTTTGTAATCGTAAGCCCGAAAATTCTTTTTTTATATTTTATCTTACAAAATTATTATTCCAAGAAAATTATAACAGGCAATATTTAAAATAGTGTAATGTATCTCTCGAGGAGTAAAAAATCTTAAATATAACAAAGCTTTTCTTCTCAGAGTGTCATCTTTATTTTATTTTCAATGTGAAGGTAATACTTTAGAAGATTATTTCTTTTACACTTCTCAAGAATTTCGGTGTCATTGTCATTTTTTTTGGTTCGTTTTAGAACATGAACCCTCAAGTTTTTTTTATTGTATTTCCCTAGGGGATTAATTTAATTTCGTGGCCAACAAATTCATATAAAATAACATTATTTCCGTCCTTGGGGGGTCGTGATACACACCCCGCCGCTTTTCGAAAATAATAATAAAAGTTGTTTCAGAAACATCGAAAATAAATGTATCGAAACAATGCCGGGGGAAGCTCGTCGGGGGATTATTCTGAGAACAAGTTACGTATCGTATGCAAACACTCGTAAAGTATTTTTCTTCACAAATGGCATTATTTTATTTTTAAGGTAAACGTGAAAAGGATTTGATACGAGTGAGCCTCTTTCTACATTATGCAAAAAATATTCTTTTATGTCGTTACATTATTTGTTTTTGCGATCTTTCATTGCATGTGCTTTGAATAAAATATTTAAGAAAATTGTGTGTTTTGAACAATTTAATGGTTTACGTTGGACAACATTGATGGGTGTGATTCTTGAGATCAGAAAACTAGATTTTTTTAATATCCACTTATGTATCTAAAGGTTATATCTAAATTTTTTAATTTACTTATAATATGCGTGCTTTATTTTTCTTTTCATGTATACATTTTTTATAGAATCGATCTGTTTTCTGTCCGATCGATCTGACGTTAATAATTCAAAATATATATCAAAGATAACAATATTTTGTTTAATATAATTCTTTGTCATCTCACCATTCCACATTTAATCTCTATGGCTGTCTCAATTTTTTGCCATACATTACTGTCAGTCATCTTCGTCACAAACCTTATTAGTTCTGCATTTTTGGGGGTCTTAAGTACACATCTTATACCACATTTTATCTTCTAATGAGGAGCATTTATCAAAGCATGATTTTCGGATCACTTTCTTGTTATATAAGTAGAAGGCTGAGCAAACACAAACGTGGCTATAAAAGTAATTCTTCTTCGTAGTATCAATCCGTTGGATTGGTTTGCAGCAACAGAATCTTGCATCTCGATCTCCATTCCTCTCGGTCCTCCGCAACCCTTTTCAGCTCAGCATAAGCGCTACAGTTCATGTCCTCGAATACTTGCTGCAAATACTCCCGTCTAGGGCGCCCTCTACAGTTTCTACCCTCAACCATCCTCTCCACAATATCGTGAAGAAGACCGTCGTGGCGCATGATGTGGCTGATCCATCGGGCTCGCCTCTCTGAGATGGTTCTTAGTAATTATAAAAGCAATATAAGCAATTATCGAAAGCTTTGTGTCATAAAACTCTCTTAAAACAATATGTATATATTTTATTTCCCGTCGGCTTTCTAGGACGGTGAGAGCCTGGAGGCCTGAAGAAAAGGCCGCTGTAGTTGAAAAACATGTCTCAGCCAGGTCCACCTTCGACTTCTCACCAACTGAAGGACAGAATCATACCACGTCTGCTCCCTTAACTCGTCATTACTCATAAATTCAAACCATTGTTCCACTATTTTTTTATCCAGTCACCTATTTGCAAAACCATATATACGCCTGCATTGACTTTCGGTAAGATTTCGCAATTTTATTGCGTATGGAAATATTGACATTTTAAAGTATTCTTCAATATATGCTACAAGTACGAGTATGTTCAATAACAAAGATAAAAAAATAGTTAATTTGATATAAATTTTGAAGTTATATCAATGGCGGTAAAGTAAAAATAAGTAAAATTTTCTTATTGTTTTTAAATATTATCTATTTTTCAAGCAATACAATGAATCTATATGAAATTTATCAAACTTAATGGAATTGAGAAAAAAAATCTCTTGAACATAAAATATTTTTTATTTGAAAAGAATGGTTGCATTTTTTATAGGTACTTGAAGTCAAGCCTCGTTTACTCGCTTCTTCAGAAACGTCTACAATTTTCATACTTTAATTCATAATTTATTTAGCGCAGATATTACGTTATTTCTTATTATTCTTTGTAGAATGTTCAAAAAACTGTGTTACGACAGCGATGACTCCATTCTGTTTATATGTAAATTTATACATTAATGCTTTCGACTATGACAGTCACATGGAACCAACGACATGCGTTCTTCGACTATATATCGTGATGGCCGTCTGCTCCAACAGAAGAACAGTTCTTAAAGAATTTCGAAATTATATATTTAATTGGTGGAAATAATATCACAAATACCTTTACAGATATTTCGGTTATTAGATTTTATTTGTATTTCCAACATTCTTATACAAACATACTTTATAAAGCAATGATAATAAAAAATATGTCAACTGATACCCATATAATTTTTAAAGTAAACACTATTTTATATGACGTTTCTCTCGTCAGTTAAACAGTGAAAAATAAACGGTGTACGCGGGGATTTGAAACACAAACCCATATATCATGTTTATTTAATTGCCCAACGTCATGACCATTTATTGGCTAACAACGCTGTGTTGAAACAAAAAATTAAAATATTACATTATTAATATGTGTTCTTTTTAGATAGTGCTTATTGTGTTTAACTGTATTTTTAATCATTTTGGCGGGTTACAAATGAATCAACTTATTCGTAAATATTTTATCAAATACATTTATTTAGTTTGTACCCTTAAGATTTCGTGCAATCAATTAGCTGAATGGAAAAACTTCTAATTAGTCGAATGAAGGTAGATTTTTTATATAAATACAAAATAACAATGAAGAAAAAAAACGAAATGAAAAAAACATATTCTATCTCAGCCTGCTTTCCTTTCCGATTAATTGATGCTAATTGATCTTTTTGATAGAAATTTCTATGAGTTTATTTGCGTATTAATAATATGAACATGATTTATATTACTAAATGAGATTATTTGATTGTTTTCTAACGAAAAATGTTGCGTGCCACTGGGTGATAGTATCGCGTTTTGGATGGGAAAAAAACAAGATGAGAGAATGAGATTTCCCTGAACATTTTACTCTTTTGTTATATTTTTTGCGAATTCTTTCTCGGGCGCTTTTTGTAAACAGCAAATAAAAGCTTAGCATACATTATAATAAAGATATTTTGATCGCTTTTCGAAATATTTATTTTGCAAGTTCTTGAAAATAAAAATTCAAATATAGGAGTATATTTTTTATGAATGTATATATTTTTTAATTGTGTTGTAAAACTGTATGGATTCTTTTCGATGAGAGTTTTCTTCCGACAACCTTTGGCGACCAATGCTAAAGCTAAGAAAGTTGAATATGGAAATACCCCCGGTTGGTGAGAAGTTGATCCTTCATCCGTTAAACTCCAGTTATAGCATATTAATTAAAATTGGTAGTAGACGAAAGTCGTCCAGTGAAGACCACCTATTCATAGTAAATCCCTGTAATAATAAGTATGATGCATGAATCTCGGGCTGTAGTGTATGATATTGGCGGATCAACACTCCACATGCAGCACTTAGCAATATGAAGCATGGTAATCGTCATAGAATTTAACAGATGAGACTTCAGAATTACTATCACCGTCTGTCGGTTTTATTCTGAATGTGTTTACATAAAAAAAATGTACCAAAATATACAACAATTGTTTTAAAGAAAAAAGTATCAGTTATACAACACTATTCATTATTAAAGTTGAAAATAAGTTAAGCTAAAGCGATTCCAATTAAGAATTGTTCAAGTTTAGTCACTTACATGACAGTTTGTAATGGAACTTCACTTTGAAATCTAAGCTTGCATGAAAAATGGAACGTTATGGTTGTTTTCACTTCCTGTTGATGAATTATGGTGGTTGTGTGCTCATGATGAAAGTTTTTTTTACTTCTTTCATATTATTTAAATAGTGGGTACTAAACGTATCGTTAAGTCTAAGAAATTTGAAAAATTTCACTGTACTTAATATTTTTAATCTTATTTTGGTTTCAAATTGCAGTTTATACTTCCTTTTTGTTGTCCAACAACGTACTTCGTAAGAGGCGCAAATATGTATCTAAAATCTGGCACGAATTGAGTACGCAAGATCAAATAGACGACGTTTTATTATGTGTGTGTTTTTTTTGTATTCTTCGAAGGTAAAACGTTTTGTTATAAATTTATGTAACGCCTCGATGCTCTTTGAATGTAAAAACCTTTTGTGTGGTTAAAAAATCTACACGTGACAGTAATAATGTTAAACAGGATAACAAAAAAAACGTATGGGATTTATCCTAAGAAAGCAATGTAGTGCTTAAACCGAAGATATGAATGAGACTTGAAAACCTCGACTACGATGCGAGAATTTTTAAGTACATCGATTGTGTTTCATTACCAATAAAGAATGTATACATATCATTTGAGTTAGTAGTAATTATATTAAATGATTTGTTTCAGATACTCAGCAAATAGGGTTGGACCTAAGGGTACGGCTCTATCAAGGCTTTTCGCAACTTTGAAGCACACCAAGGAACCTTATCAGTTGCTGATACTTCCTGCTACTATGTTCATAGGAGCTGAGATGGCTTTCATGGCAGCTGACTATAGTGCGGTAAGTTATTACATCATACTAGTTCACTATTAGGTGTCTGATATATTATTTAGGTTTCACATTTCGCTTTGGGTTCGAATCTTGAAATTCACTACGATTTATTTTACAACATTTATTAGGGTTATACGATTTAGTTATTTTAATCTTTGGCCTATATTTTATACGTCAGAAAAAAAAGCCGCCTTATTTTTTCATATCTGGTGAATTAATTATTTTTTTTACCTGCATTCAGGAAAATTTTGAATCATATAATTATTTGTTTTTTTACATATACTTTTTTACATAGTCTACGTGACAACTCTTTTTTTTTAATCCTTAATATCATTTTAACATACTATTTAATTATTTTATTTTAATTACTATTTCTTATTAGTATGGCTTTGATTTCTCAGATGTCGCAGGATAGATTCTGTAAAGAATATTATAATTGATATTCAATGATTTATATTTAATCAACTAGGGCGTACAAGATTTCAGTTGATGTAAAATTGATCTCTCATTCTTAAAATTTATGTCATAGGTCAATTGAAGTAAATGGTTGTATACATTATTTAACCTAATTTATCTATGAGTCTAAGCAATCCTTTTGATCAGCGCTTTCTAGAAAATTTAAGAAAGAATGCTTTAATTTTATTTTAATTATTGTAAATAACTAACATATGTAAAATTCTCTGTTAATCAATTTTTAGAGTTCAGTGTTATTCTTCAAAAAAATATGTCTTAAGCGTTCATTTTTTTGATATAGTGACGTCTAGACGTGTTTCTTGTTAAAAAATTAATAGGACATTTAAACGTGACAAAGGCTTTAGTATTAAAAAGACACTGTTTAATATAGATATGTTTTTTATTAAAAGAAAAAAATAACTTCATTATTTTACTCGTAAATAATTCATAATAATCATAAATGTTCTTATGGTGATAATAAGAATTTTATTTCATAATCAATGGTTCTATTACACAAATAAAAAACTTTTGCAATCCGATGCTACTTCCAGTCTGAAAAAAAAAGTTTTTTCCCTAATCTTAATTTATTCATTGCTTTTACTAAGTTGTACATAAAATGGTTCCGTTTTTATTTTAAACACTGTTATCATAAATATCTTTGCACTGAAATATATCAGATTTTAATTCACACAAATCATAAACATAAAATGCAGAGATTCTTTTCGTACTAAAATCCATTACGAATATTATTTGGTACCTTTAATAATTTTCATTACTTATACAAATTGCAGAAAGGCAAAATTAAATTTTGACAATGGGACTTGGAACCCTAACAGCTGTTATAAGCCATCCCTTTGTAATTCCCCCATAGATTCGAATTCTATATAATCCTTTCGCATACACAAAACCATTGTATACCTTGTAAAAAACAGAATGGCATTGTCATTTTAGATAATTTACTTATTTAATTATACGTATTCTTCCTCTTGTTGAGGGTAGAAACTGTAGAGGGTGCCCTACACGGGAGTATTTGCAGCAAGTGTTCGAGGACATGAATTGTAGCTCTTATGCTGAGCTGAATAGGGTTGCGGAGGACCGAGAGGAATGGAGATCGAGATGCAAGATTCTGTTGCTGCAAACAAATCCACCGGATTGATACTACAAAGAATATTCTTCCACAACTTTCAGTGATGGAACATTTTTCTATGTGAATACTAAAAGAGAATGCCATCTCATCTGTGGATTCTACGGCGCTTCAAAAAAACGAAGAAAGCGTTCGTCTAATTTTCACATTTATAGTGTTATTTTGTCAGAGTATATTATTGTCTTCAAGTATCACTTACAAATTACAGATTATCGAATAAAGTCAGTAATTTTTAATGGGTTGTGCTTTCGACACGACATTCGTCAACCGTTACTTTTGATTAATATGCTATGAAAAGCATATTCATTGATAAAAGATCAGTCTCACATGAATGGTACTCATATTTATTATTTTGTAAACACATACAGGATAATACCAACAGATGGTGATAGTAATTCTGAAGTATCATCTGTGGAATTCTATGACGCTTACCATGAAGCATATAGCTAAGCGCTGCATGTGGAGTGTTGATCCGCCAACGTCATAGACTACAGCCAGAGATTTACGCATCTTCCTTATTATAACAGGACTTCACTATGAATGGGTGGTCTTCACGGGACAACTTTCGTCTACTACCAATTTTAATTAATAGACTTTTTTTTTTTCTTCCAGAAACATTACAAATATAAATATTTAATGCGATTCTGAAACAAAATATAATAGAACAATTTATAAATAATACAATAATATTATAATAATTTAAAAATTCCCGGAGCTCGCCATGAACTGAATGACTACGAATGGCTATGACAACGAATGGCCTTTTACGGGTGAGGGACCAAATTCACACTAACCGGGAGTATTTTAGAGCTCACAAATCGATTAAAAATATTTTTTTTAATCTCCGTCGGGGATCGTACCACGACCTTTGGTTTACAAAGCAAACGCTTTGACCATTGAACTATACCCGCCAGCTTATATATAATATATCTATTCTAACAGCGACTATAACTTAAGCTAAAAAATAAACGTCATTTATAACACGTATTTAAATTGTAAAGTTATTATTCTGTATATACCATATCCACTTCAGATGTGAAGCATATGGAGATCACGAATTGTCGTAGATAAATATTTAGTTTTTCAATTATCAGGGTATTTTTAAGGAGATTGGATGATAACCCAACCCTCCCGAGGCCTGTAAAATATTTGTTTTGTTCTTAAATGATGGCTCAACCCTATAGGGGGCATGTATAGAGCTTAAGTTTAATTAAATCGATTTAAAATAATCAAGCTTGGTCGGTATTTGAACCGACAGTGTCTGAGTGAGAAACAAACGCTTTAACCACTGGAATATGTAATAATATATTAACCCTTTGATAACGGCATGGTTTGAAGACAAATTAAACTGTCAATTATAAAACTAGTATTCGAAGCATAAATGTACTTATTTGGTCTATTTTCATATATCACATTGGTTCTTGTATCCTTTAACTATCAGATGATGCATAAAAATGTATTTAAAGAAAGCAGCAAACGATATATCACGTTAACCGATGTCAACGGTCAGGGAATCTTATGACGGCATATGCCGATAACCGATGTGAAAGGGTTAAACTAAAAAAATATATAGAAACATTTAAAAAAATACACCTTCAATGTATTTTTAGCTCATGACAAAATAATAATAAAAAATACATTTAAATAATTGCTATAAAAACACATAAAAATACTTGACCGTTTATTCTTTCATAATTTATTTATTTAAGAAAAATAAATATATATTTGATTAATAAATAAATATATGTTTCTGCCTTGACAAGACTAGTCAGACTATGAAGTAAGGCTATTCATTACCTTCTACGGTGACACCAAGGTGACTTCAATCAGCCGGGACCATTTGAAAGAGCTGATAATAAATTGAATTTAAATATAGCTGAAGGGTAGTTGGACAGTATGCGTAATCGTCTGTTTTGCCCGGGCCTTGTTTGCATGTGCATAATTAAGCTAAGGGTAAATAAGTATATTTCTAACTGGAATACGTTTCATACTCGAATGTTATATTTTTTTATTTTTAATAAATAATAAATTGTACTCCAAAAATAAATTTATCCTTTGCGTAGAGAAATCTTATTCAAAAACAATTTCATATTTGCTAAAGATTTTTTTACATATACTTTTTATACTCGCATAAAATATTTTTTGTTCATTACATATTTTTTCGGAAGAAATGTTTAATTTCATATTCTGAAAAAAAAACGGAAGATATGTTTTAATTTCATATTCTGAAAAGCTGAAAAATATTATCTGTCTTTTATAAATACAGTTAAGTATATAAAAATATATACTGTTGGATATAAAAATGGCTTGGAAACGACCCTTGTCATTTTATCTATTGTTGAAAACCACATGTTAGTGTTGATCTACCTACGTCTTAGACTACAGATTAATACATTCACATCATCTAACTTTACGGCATTTCTCCATTAATTGTTGGTTTTCACGGAACGACTTTCCTATATTAACAATTTTGATTAATTGACTATGAAATGCATTCTACGGATGAGGGAACCAATTAACAGAAAACGAGTCTTATTTAGGACCTTAAAAGTTAATTCTTTATAGAGATTAGATAATATATATATATATTTTAAAAGCTTATTTGGGGATCGCACCTAAAATCCTTGGCTTGGTTGGCATGCGCTTTATCTTGTAGTCAAAGCTACTAGATCATGTCAATATTTATTTGTAATATTGAGATTTTCAAAAAAAATCAAGTCAGTTTGTAAAATAGTTAATTCCGATTTCATCATTTGTAATGTCATATACTGAACATTTTTATTTTCCAACTTCGAATAGGTTATTTTAAAACTATCTTTCTGTTTTTCCTTTAATTTAAATGAAAACTAGTTTTACATTGACTACATCGCACTATTGTAGTTATCACTTGCTTAACACGAACCACAAAATGGATAAAATCCTCGTTGGTTTAAGCTGAATAGTTGTTACCAGTACTACCCGCCAATAGTGATTATCCGATAACATTATTTGTAACCAAATACCCAGGTAACGAGATAATTGTTTCACTTTTGATATAAGCATTGTAAGGGCTGAACTATCGACATGTAATATTATATCATTTATCTGAAAATAGATTTTTTTATCAATTTTATGTAATGGTTTTTTTTCATAACTAATTGATTACTGATGTTATATTTTCTTCAGTTTCACTTATTTAACATTAACTGAAATTACCAGTAAGTTTTTGTTCATTATTTAAATTGAAGTATTATTTCAATTATTTGTAATCGATTATAATACTGGGAATATTAAATATTCTTTTATAAAATTATATTTTATGCTCCTATTTTGTCACTTGATCATGATCAGAATTTAAAAAAAAAATTCGGACTCAATTTATACCTTTTTGTTTGGTTTTTTAAACAAATATTTTTGAAGTAACATTCTTTTATTGAAACAAAAAACCAAAAAATATTTCCTACAATTTTTCATTTTTATTTCTAATAATTAACTTTAAATTATTTATTCGACGGATCTTCGGGATACCTGTAGCTCAAAATTCACAACAAGAATCTAAAATAGATTAAAAAATGCACAAATGTAATCACATTGTGTATTATATTCTGCTTTCATAAAAAAAAAACTATATCCGAGGCAATCCTGAATGTTCTGTTATGAAAGTTTTCCATTTTCAGCTCTAGTTGTGTTTCACCTCGATTAATTAGTTTTCAGGCTTTTGAAAATAATTTCAGCATCAGTTTTGTGTTATTCAGAACGGCTTTAGTTTTGAATATTCCAATTGGATAATAAATTGAGGACAGTTTTTACTTTCATAGTTTGTTATATAATAACGAATTGCTAGTAAGCTGCTCGAACAAAATATTAATTTTTACTTAATACATATTTTTATATCGAATATATATACGACTATTTTATAGTATCTTATTAGTGTAAAGTATAGTTTCTCGTATGATAACATTTTTGAACATATTTTTTTATTTAAACTTATGCATAAAAAATTAATAGGTTAGTAACATAAAAGTTATAAACTTTAAATTATTATTGAACTCTAACACCCAACAACAATGGCACATTGTAAACACGAACGTTGGACTCATACCAAAAATTCGAGGTATTACCATTTGTTGCTTATTGCGTGATATTGATCGGATTAAGCCACGATTTAGGGCTTAATGGTTTAGGCCTAAGAAGATTCATTATTATCATCAAATACTTTTTCAAACTCCTATTAACAAATCAAAAATATGTTTAGGAAACGATCGGGTGGATATTTGCAGAAATGTTATTGGATATTCACATGAATTATGTGAATATCCAAGTGGTGGCAATGTGTTGTGACCATGTTACAGAGATTAAGGGAAAATAATTGTAAAATAAGTATTTCCTTCTCATCATAATTCCGTTGCTGGCGTCTTGCATATGTGGTCATTAATATAGCTTGTCGATTTTCACTGTAAATTTAATCAATTAGAGCTGCAAAATCAGCGCTTAATAAATCAAATATACTGATGCTGCAGTCAGACGTCACTTGCAGTTTCCCATGCCATTAATCAGATAAGCCGAGTGTCTGTTGGAGCAGCAAGATGCATCTCACCCCATTCCTTCTTCATTCCACAAGTGGTCGACATGCGAAGAAATAAACGATGCCTACCGCATATTTCCTTTATTGTCCGCACCTTTCTTTATAACTGCGAATCTAGGCATCTCATCATCATTTAATGCATAGTGGGGCTTGAAATCGTGTACCTGCATAGAATACTGAGAGTACTATGATCGACTTTTTGATAAAAAATGTGGTGAAAGAGTTGACAATCCGATTAAAAGATAAATGTACTTTGCCGCATTAGAGCATTAATACCAGATAAAATAGAGGTTTTCTTCGTATTGCATTATTTATTCGTACTATTCTTAGATAGCATTCATTCTAAACAGTATGTTTATTTATTTGTATTTAATTAATTAATTTATTTAATCATTAACAAGTATTTTTTTCAAATAGCCGAGGGGTCAACGCCGTCTAATGAAAAATTAATTGTTACTAAGGTTCATGGTTTGAATCGCCGCGTCTACAATTAATTTTACGCCAAATTTTTGATGAGAAAATTTTCATATATAAGATGATCTTTGTTGCGAATTTGTATGTGTGTCAGTTGTGATATTGGCTTAAACCTCAATAATGTATAACTTTGTATAATCTTACAACGTATTCTAAGCCTACCAAAAACGTCATAATGTAAAGTCATTGTTTAAGATTTACTTTTTAAGCTACCTTATATTAATATTCGGATAAATATAACTCTCTCAAACTCTCTATGATCTAAGTATTATAACAACAAACGCTTACTGCACCAACTTTTATTTTTACTAATTTTGTTAAGTACTCGTAAATCGAAATATTACGAAAATGTGAAACGTATTTTTTTTTTTAAAAGTGAGTTTATAGAATAATGTGATTACTTAGTCGCTTGTTTTACAAAAGACAATGCACAACGAGAGCTGGTTGTAAGAAGCCAGCCAAATTCAAATCCGTTTCGGAGTTTTAATTTAGTTATTTATGAAACAGTGGAGCGAGTCGGTATTGCTTGCGACACTTCAGTATACTACTGAGCCCGGGCCATTACCAAAATTGAAATATTTTGTTGCTCTCGTTGTGTGCTTAAAGCTTGCAACTCCATTTGAAATTTACTTTGCAGCTCGCGATGCATTTCTCGAGATAATATTTCACTTCGCCTTGATGCATTCGTTTTGATATTAAAACGATGAAAACGGAGTGAAATGGACCCTGTTGTTGTATGCATAATGAGATGTCGTCCGTCATGGTGATATAAAGCTTTCAGTTTGTTTTCATAGAAAGAGATTAATTTTAAAGCGCACGATTAATAAATAATAATACAAAAATGCTAAATCTTGTTTAGTATAATAAGTAAAATAGTCATTATGGTTTTATATGGTAAACACCATAATATCTACATTTTGATCTTTTTTATTACGTTGAATATAGTACTTAATTGATTCGGTCTGAAGTCTGTTAAGGGACTTCCATATATTCCACTCCTGGTCGTGTCAAGGGGCTAGGTCCTCTTTCGGGGCAATTCAAGTATTCTCCTCAGTTGCGCTTCTCCACATGTTCAGCCACAGGGTGGCCTCAGGTATCACCAGTTCCGTTGTTGACTGTAGGAATATTCTTCTCGATTTGAGCCGTGTGGTTATCTTTCGATACCCAAACATAGGGTGGAGTGTGTCGTGGGTTGCTTTGGAGAGCTCCTTTTTGGTGGTGACTTCTCGCCGTATGTTTGGTGGGTAGCGATGCCCGAGAGTTGATATAGGTTTGATATTGGGGTAGGTTTTGGTTTTGCTTAACAGAATGAATTAATTATTTTAAATAATATAGAAGGTAAATTTTAACTATGAAATATTCAAGAAACATAGTGTCATACAAAATATCATTGTATCTCCACTGGTATTACTATATAAGTTCAATTTCTGTTGAAACCATGAAGAATAATTTTATTTTTTTTCTCTACTAATAAATATTCCAGTATTTTTTCAAATGTAATTAATTCGGTGATGGATTTATTCCAAAACAAAATCACAATGGCATCCTCTCCGGGCTTACTTTTATGACATTCTGTATTTTATGACAGCGGAAACAGAAATCCAAAAAGAATCCTCTCTGTAAATCCCCACTAGAATACTCGCAGAATAATAAATCTAGCATTTTTCTGCATATAATCTTCATACCAAGTTGAACGACTTCAATTGATTTGTCACTAACATATATATTTTTTTAAATACTAGACAATAAATATTATTGAAACACCGAATCAGATTGTAGAACCATGAAAGGTCAGCAAAACGAAAATCAACGAAAGCGACCATTTCTAATCCTCACATTTCTATAATATAAATTTAAAATACGATAAAATACACTTTCATACTTCTATAACTGTATCGTCTTCAAGCATCCAGGTTCTTATCCTTATATGGTTGCTTGAAGATGATATGAAACTATTAATAATGTGTTCTCAGTGAAACTCCAGTTATAGCGATTATTAAGACCTAGGTAAGGATATTGACAGTTGACATAAGTATATATTTGCAATTCAGTTAGGTAGCCTAAATTTTCATAATATAGTTAATAAATAATGAAATATATTTTTAATGAAGTACATATATCTTCACATTGACTTTAGTTTATAAGTTTGATTATGTACAACATTTTAGATATTTGTTATTATTTTATTACTTTTATTATTATTATATCTGCTCCATATTTTAGCATGTGGAAACCGCAAAATGCTGATTTGCAGTTTTGTAAACCCATATTATCTATGCCTTGTCCCAATACACATACACGGAGGTCCTAACGGAACATTAATGGTTCCCGGGAGCCTCCAAGGCAAGAGCCAGCGAATTCGAAGACTGCCGCTGTAGTACCACAGAAATATTGGGGTATTCAATCATTCAATCATCAGTGTTTTTTTTAAGGAAATCGTACGATTAGTCCAACGTTCCCGAAACCTGGACATTTTTTTCTGTTCTTAGTGAGTGCTCAACTGTACTGGGGTCATGTTTAAAGCATAGATTTCATAAAATCGATTTTAAAAATTCATGCTTTGTAGGGTTTTGAACCGACGGCGTCTAAATGACAAACAAACGCTAGTACTACTGGACTATACAACCCAGAAATTTCAAATTTACTCAGCAAAAATAACAAGATCTCTTAATATTGTATTTTAATACTACATTATATATATGTACTATAATCCGTGCTTTTATAATAATTAAAATTATGTAACAGCTATTAGTTATTTGGGGCCAAAATGTGAAACAATAAAAACTCTAATACATATCAATTATTTTAAATATCAATAAATACTTAGGAATAATGCTTTTTTCGAATTTTATTTTAATATATTGTTTTAATATATTATTTAAATTGTAATAATATTAAACATGCAGTGTCAGTATGTGAGAAAGTTTTATTTAATTATTTTTTTCTGAATACAAGCAGCATCGAAACTTAAACATCCCATCAGCCCGCGGAGCATTCTGTTAAAAGACGTTCTCGAAAGCTTATTCGAATATCAGCGTCGTAAGCTGCGCCACATTTTAGCATAGCACCTTCCCAACGCTCCGGGTGTTCCTTATGCACCGCTGGCGGCCGTAGCGAGGGCGCCCGCCAGAAAAGGCCAGGCTTTCCACCGCTCGCTCGCCTGGCAAACTCTCTCGCCCTCTCGGGAACATCGAGCCTCACGCTGAAGCTCTCCATACCGTTTTCCATGCGGTTATCCAACCAAAGCTGGACGTGAATTTACAACCATTGCCGGGTCTAATATTATATTATATTATAATAATATTCATTCTCGGGTGATTGTGGTCCGCTTGATCCGGATCGTATGCTCGGTTCGCCGTAAAATATTCTGTATTGCGCTATTTGAGGTTATTAATATAGGGATACGAAATGTTTATCGATTGCTTGCTCTTTGTTTGTTGTGATAAAAAATCGCTCAATTTTTTTTGTTCAAGTTCGCCTTATGCTACGAATGATAAAGATAAATTTCACTAACCTCTAATTTAAATAGTTTTTGGATTTTTTTAGAAAATATTTCAATGCTCTTATACTGTAAAGATAGTTGAAGACGTAAACCAATGTCTTACAAATTTATGCATACACATAAATTAACAGAAAATATTATCCTATTATTACATTCTCTCATTAATATCGGAGAATTGAGTTAAGGCTAGCGCTGAATAAAAAATGAAACAATAGATTGCAAGAGTATGTGATTCGAATCCTAACGTCTGCAGTTTATTTTTCTCCGATATTGATGGGAGAATGTAATAAGATGATAACATTTTAAGCATCTAATAAGGTGAAATTAATTTTAAAATGACAATCAAAAAATATATAATTTATTTGTTAAATTAATTTTGGCTTCCATTATTCAGACTATTGATTACAATATTTTAATATTTAATAAGTTATATTTGGTTTATATTACATTTTTTATGGTTTATTGTTTATTTGATACTTTTATAAATTCAGTAATTAAAATAAATAACTTTATTCGGCATAATATAATAATTTTCTAATGTTTTTATATACAAAATTAATTAGTTGAAAAAGTTCAGGGTCATGGTAGGAGAGTCTCTCTTTATCTGCCATTCAGAAACAAATGGTCACGGACCGAAAGTGTGCAGTGCACACGAAAACATGCTTACATAACACACGAATGAAAGTCCTCATTTTTTGCGTATTAATAAAATATTCAATACACGTATCTTCATATTCCAAAAGGGATCTCAAGTTGAATGCTACGACTATAAATTTGCAAAAAAAAAGTGTCATTTAAAGTTGTTTTATTTAGCATAATAAGTTTTTCTACAGTCTAATATGACCACGTTGGCTTGCAAACAATTGCAATTTCAATTTTTCAGTTCATTCAGAATATAGAGCGCTTTTATTAAATTTTATGGTAAGCTTAGCATGAATGTCGCATGTTATTTCCAGTGTCAGAAAATCTACGGTCATACCACTGTAAAATTTCACATTACAAATTTCGTGCGTCGTTATTATTTAATACAAGTACTAACTGTACTTGATGCACTACTGTTTATATGAGCGTGAATATCCTCTTAATTAGTGTACAATTAATCTGGCTAATTGCATTCTTTGTAATTCGAGTGTTGTAATTATTTTGAACGGATATATTTTAAATTAGAGCAACAGTTTTGAATTATTATGCATATATATTTTTCAATACTTGAAAATACTTTAATTACCAATTTGTTGAATAAAACGCGCTATGAATATTATTGCAATTGTTATTGCAATATAAGTTATATAAAAATTCAAAGTTAATACAATTCTTTATTAGCAAACGACGTTTATCAGATTAATCATCGTATATCCTACTAAAGAGTCAAAATTCTCTTTCATTCATCATCATCATCATCAGCCTGTTTCCATCCACTTTTGAACGTAAGCCTCTTACATGAGTCTCTAACCTTTTCGATCCTTGGCCTTCCGCATCCAGGTCATTCCCGCTATTCTTCTTAGGTCGTCAGTCCATCTTGCAAGGGGTCGGCCAATGCTTCGTTTGTCAGTTCTTGGGCGCCATTCCGACACTTTTCTTCCCCATCGGCCGTCGTCTCTTCGACAGATATGTCCTGCCTATTGCCACTTGAGTCTGCCTATTTGTTGGGTAGCATCCACTACTTGAGTTCTTCTGCGTATTTCCTCGTTTCGGATTATATCTTTTATCGACACTCTGAACATGGATCTCTCCATAGCACGCTGGGTGATCTTTATTTTTTGGGTAAGACTTCTTGTTAGATTCCACGACTCTGCGCCATAAGTTAATACTGGAAAGATGCATTGGTTAATCGCCTTAGTTTTAGGACATTGCGGAATTTTCGCTTTAAAATTTACCTTAGATTTCTAAATGCTGCCCATCCCAGTTGTATACGCCTGTCAATTTATTTTGAGAAGTTACTTCGTCCTAGTTGTTTTACTTGTCCCAGATAGGTATAGTCGTTTATAACCTTTATTTTTGTTCTTCCAATGGAAATAGGGTCAAACGGCTGGGAAATATTCCTCTTGCATTACTCTCTTAAATATCATTTCATTTACCCTTCCTCAATCCTGAAGATGATTACTACCAATATTAATAAATTTGTAGATTGCATTATTTCACCGGAATAGATCATAGGTAATTCGGAAAGTCTTAGAAAATTAACTGTGATTCAATTTTTACTCCCAGCAAGCACAATCTTGTATTTATAATAAAATGCTTTATCTTAGATGTTTTTCAATTGATATTTCTTGGTGATATTTCATAATGTAAATAAAAATAAAATAGTATTCTGGATTATTTCACGGTTTTATTTCTTGATAAATTTTTACCACTTGTTAATTTGGCGTAAACGAAACATGTTGCTTAAAAATAATTTGGATTTATCCCTCAAACTAACACCCATTTCAAAATTATACCCCTTGGTTGGTATCGCACCACCAAACATATGACGCAAAGTCATATGCGCCGAAGAAATGCGTTGGGCAATCAACCAACCGTCACACTGTTTATATAATTAGATGCCCCCAACACCCAGACTGAAGTCTCGAAGCAGCTTTCTGAGATCCACACAACCTCTCACATCCGGCCCTGAAAATGAAAGACTCCAGCTCTGGCAACAGAGGATTCCATTACTACAAAGGAAGGCCTTCCAACTGACAAGAACCTTGACTGGTGAGCCTGAAAAACCATGAACAGATTAAGAACCGGAGTCGGTAGTACAAAGGACCACCTCGAGCGGTGGAGAATGCTTCGGAAAGGGAGAGTCATCATTGTGTGACTGCGGAGACCTGTAGATCGCCTCACACCTAAAGTGCCCAACAAGCTGCACACCTCAAGACTTAATGCTAGGCAATACAATGGCTATCGATGTTGCCAGATACTTGGCAAAAATAATTTGACGTCGCTGATACGAAAAAGACAAAGAAGATCACATTACGAAGTATACGAATCATTTATTCTTTTGGCTGTAAATACGAATATAAATAATTTAACAATCCACTTTAACATCTAAACAACACTATAAATGTGAATAAGCTGATACTTGCACAAAATAAAATATGTTTCTTACTGTGAGCGCGTGAATATTTTCATAAATATATTCGTATCATGCTTCGCGCATTACATTTTATGCAACTTGCATTTTCACGATTGGTTAGAGAGCTTCATTGTGAAGTGTCGCAAACCCTCGGGCGCCTTCAGGAGGCCCTAATGAACCCCTTTCAAGCCAAGTTTTGCATTCTGTGTATTTATATCCGAAGGTGGATTTGATCGAAGTTGTTAGCGAGGGACTGATCACATTACCCTTCCGCCCCCGCTATACACAAGAAGAGGATGCGGAGCACTGATAAAAAATAAATTACATTTTTCGATGGGAAAATACGGGCTCGAAATATCGTTACACGGTTAAGCATCGCGATATTACATTTTAATACAGAAGTTAAGTATGTAGTAAAGTGTAATTATTTTTTTATCATCTCAAGTTTTTGCTTAAAAAAAGGTCTTGTAATTTTACTCAAATATTTTGATTATACATAGTAACAAAATAGATTGTTTAACACTAAAAAAATGAATCGATGTATATCTTTATTCGTACCTCTTATTTTCCATTTTTTTTTCCATTTTTTTTAATTAAAACTTCAATTTATTTCAATCATAACCTTCAAAATATATGTCATTATTTTATTTTATTTAATTGTATTGCATTCATATACATTTGCATATATTAATTATTTAAATATTTCAATGTAATACTGTAGTAAATAAGTTTCATTAATTTTATCCATAAAAATAAGTATCAATTCAAGCGATAGCCAAGGCTTACTTGACGAAACGATACCATATATAACCGAATTATGATTCGTTGCACTATATAAATAACAGTGTTTCTATATAAATAAAAAATCTAGTTATTCAATACATGACACTCGTAGTTATTATATATATGTGAGATTATATGTACCTGAGTTCTTGAATATAAAACATTTTCAAAGATGAAAAACAAAACTATTTATTGAACAGTTAAATAACACCTGGTATGATGAGTATAAGATGTATAATTTTTATTGCGTTTAGCACTGGTAATATATTCAGAGCATAACGTTTAATATTGATTGATGTGGAAAATGTAACGTATTTTTAATTATTAAAATAAATCACACAAACCAAAGCACAAAAAAAATTCAACTTTTACTCCATCGTAAAATAAACAACATAATATATTATAAAAGGTAAGATTGCCGTTACTGTTATATACGAAGTGTAAAAAATATATATCTCTACGCAGGCTTCTCTAAGGGCGCCCATCAAATGGTCGATGATAACTCAAACTGCGTGTGAGCCTTCGGTATGTTGCAAAGGGTGTCACGTTCTTCGCATATGTTCCCATTACGACGAGGCGCCTGGCTCCTGGAACATGGGAATACAACAAATAAAAAAGGGCATGATAACTAAAATAAAAAATGTAATAAAATTATTTTTGAAATAAACGCATGAAGGAGAGCGCAAGAGATTGAACCCAGTGTGTGTCGCCCATAAAGTATGTGTCGTGTTTTAGTATGAGTTGGGACATAGTATTGAAGAAATGCAGAATTTATTAAGGAGGAACAGCAATGATTACCAGTGATTTTAAGGTTTTGTTTTTAAATTGACAGACTTTTGTTGATATGCATTGACACCGAATGTGTGAGCTTAGTAAATGTGAGACAAATCTGTTGGTTGTATATGAATGCAGTGAGAACTAGTTTTTGCGAGAAGCAAAAACATTTAATTAACTATGGAAAAGATTTAGTTTCAACTTCTTAACCTTACGTTCAAGTTTCAAGGATTACACTTAAGACATAATTCTTTCATTATTCATTAACACAGTATGCCCCTTTTGTAATAAAGTACTGTGCTGATATGTATTTTAGAATTATGGAATATTGTTATTTATCATCATATTAATTATATTAATCCCTAAAACTACTCAAATTTTATGTAACAACTATTTTACTTTTTCAACTAATCTCAAAATATTTTTTCATGAGTCAGATAGTATTTATGCTTACCAATGAAATCGTTTTTGTATTTGTTCAGGATTAATTGATTTTTACAACAAAAAAAAACAGTTTAATTAGTTGAAAGGCTGTTTTAAAATGACGAAATTTACATAGTATACATTGGTGTCGCAGTGTGACCCCTACCTGGAAAATACGGTTACAAAATTTCAGAAATAGCTTGGACTCTTACCCTTTTTGTTTTCGATATTTAAGTAGTCAAACTGTTGGAGCCAGGGCAAATGCGTTAGTGAGAGGTAGGAGCCTCCGAAGTGAATTTTCGAATAAAGGGTTTGGTATCAATCAAAAAGACTGGTTAGTTCTATTATGATTTAAATATTACCAATGTTTGATATCTTTTGTCACATAAACTGGTAAAATATATTGTGCTTAAATAAAGATTATTCTAGAAATAACGTTTAAATACTACTTATGAAAAATTTTAACATTTACATCCTGCAGATATTTTGAATGTAAATTTCGTTTACTTTAAGACCCCCGGATAATGTCAGAATAGATAAGTTAAAGTAGAGTTTTACAAAATATTCAACATGAAACCATGTATTTTTTGCTTTGTAGTTAAAAGCAAATATTTTAATGTATCAAAATAAGAAACAATAGATAAAAATAAGTTCGAGTAATTAACATTTTCATATTTAAAAAAATAAATACGTTCATTTTTTTTTTAATTATCAACGTCCGCAAAAATCAGGTCGCGAAAAATCAGTGTCAGGAATAACTAGTGTCTGGAATTTACGCGTACCGAAAAATCCAGAACTGAATATTCACCTGTCAACTACTAATGAGACCTTCACTTTTGTCAGGTAACGAGTTCATCATGAAATGTCAGCGTAGTTTTTTTTTTCATATCGTAAACACATTCGGGAGAGCACCATTAGAAAGCTTCGAGCCTTTACAGGCTCCATGATGCTCTGCCCGGTATGCTGAAGGTTGCGCATGAGAAGTATTTAAAGAGGTTGTGTGAGTCTTGGTGTTCGGAGCGTACTCAGTGAAGCTCCTTGAAATAGAACGAGGTTAGAATAATTGGTGAATAACACATATTTGTGATGGTAGTTTTTGACGACCATGTGCTACAGTTAGAGAACGGATATGCAATGTTGAAATATTGGTACGAGTATTATGGCGTGTTTAGTAATCTGCTTCTGAGTTAAATTAAATATAATTGTGAGAGAAAACACAAATATAGGTGGGGCACTATACAACTTGCTTGTAGTGCTTAAAAAAGTGTTATTGAAGCCATCCTATACCAACATATGTCAATGTTTTTGCGGGTTTGATGTTGAATTAATGAGGGATAGATTGAGAAAATTTAGAAGACCTGTGAAAATAATTAAATCGATAAAAAATACTCAATGAAGTTGCTTTTGTGTTCCACGAATTTGATATGCACTGATGGTTATCGGGATCCATATATGTTCCGAAGTGAACCTTTGGATGCGATGATGTATTGGGATAAGGAACAGATAATGGAAACTGACAATGAGTAGCGGGAATTTTCGATAACCTTATGTTCTAAAATAGAAGAAATGTTTAAAGACAAAAATGTATACTACAAAACATCAACATTCAACAATTTGGTGCAATTATTTAAATAATAAAAAATAGAAATAAATATCAAATCATGTCAGACGCATATATTTCCGAATCATCTCGAACGTCACGTCTTCCCACTCCTGTCATAGAGTGATCTTCACGAAATGAGGCGTCCTGCCTTCAGGCCCCTCCCATCGCCGGTAATGGCCGCTTATCACGCCACTATCGGACGAAGTATGAATTGAAAACCAATTTTTATGTTCTATTTTCCCTCTATCCGCCCGCGCCCAGGGACTTCTTATCACAACATTCGTCAGTGTTGCCAGATAGCATATTTTTCTGTTTTGCGAGTCTCTTTTTGAGCTCCGGCCGTGATTTATTTCATTTCATACAACGCTAAAAATTTACGTGTCTGTGGATAAATGTTTTGTTAACATTTTATATAATTTCAATCATTTATTTCGTGCAGTGATATTATTATTAGTAGTAGTATCATTATATTTTTTATAAGCTTATATTTAACTTACTTTGTTAGTGACAGCAAGAGGACCACGGACCTTTGAATTCAGTAGTTTTCAAAATAATTTCTTCCCTTTGCGGTTGCATTATTCGGTCTTGATTAAAATCAATATTAAACCTTTCATTACAGCTCGGTTTGAGAACAAATAATACTGTCAATTTTAAAACTAGTATTTGAAGCATAAATGTACTTATCTGGTCTATTTTCATATATCTCATTGGTTCTTGTATCCTTTAGCTATCAGATGATGCATAAAAAACTATTCTAAGAAAGTAGCACGTCGTCCGATGTCAACGGTCTGGGAATCTTATCACGGCATATGCCGGCAACCGATGCGAAAGGGTTAAAGCGCAACATTTATTTTATTAGATTATGTTTTATGTGATGATGTAAACTAAAATATTAGCGCTTACCATTGATTATTACAATGTATTGTAAATAACTCGTTTATGATTTAGTTGCTACAGCAAATTTCTATTTTCTAAATGGCATATCAATATGTTTATCATATAAATGAATGTAATATAGGTGAAAAAAATGTATCTTTTTATTATAGATTTTTGTTTATTAAAATCTGTACAATATTAATCAAATAAATAATTTATATTGCTATTTGAAATCTTTCTCCGTGTATCAGATTGCTTTTTAATGCCTCTTTCATAAAAATACGCTTGTTTATCATTAAAATAAAAAAGAGAAAATGATTATTAAATACATTTCAATAGAAGCTCTTTATAACCATTTTTCTAAATATATAATTTTAATATAATATATTTTTACAAATATAAAAATATTTTTAATTTTCCTTTTGAAAAATGAAATCAGAAACAATATTGCAAGAAGCGTTTTTTTGCTTAATTTATGAAAATAAATAATGTGATTGGTTCAAAAGTCAAGAAATATAAATGTGGAAAAAAATGTGTTTCATAAATATTTTAATATATTTTATGTGTTATCCATTAGAAACCATTAGGCTTTAAAATATCGTAAAGTGAAATTATCAATCCACGTGCCGTTTTTAATCTAATACAGGGAAGGTAAAATTTATGACATTTTAATATGCAAGATGTTTCTTTTGAAATGTTGATAAAATATTTATATGAAAATATAAGTTACGTGGAAATACAGAAATACAAGAATATTTTACTACGGCCAAAGATTTAAACCACCCACACAATATTTACTACTGAAAGCGAAATGATATTTACTTGCAATTTTATATCATATATTAAATATTTATAATTTTAAGAATTTCATCCTCGTACCTGAACTTTGTTTATATGTGCGGCAATTTGCTTTAATTTTCTATGATAACTGTTAAATAATCATTTTTAATATAGAAAATAAATATATGGAAAACTATAAATTATAAGGTTATTTCAAAAGTGGTTACCAAATCTGGGATATAGTGTCTGATAATCAAGAGTCGAAAGGTACTAGAGTAAAAATTGCATATTCATTAATTGCAGTGCCGGTTTTAGGGGGTGGCGAAGTGGGTCGGTACTCCAGAACGTCGAATAAGCTAGGGCGCCGAGGCGAAAATTTTATTTATATATTTTTTTAATATTAACAATATGGGGCGCAAAAAAAAAACATAGTTTAATGCTGAGTCTAAATCTGGTACTGGTTAATTGATTGAAACAACATATCTAAATCATATATGAATCGTTTATTGAACATAAGGTATAATATGTACGTACCTAAATTACATGTAAACCTTAAATGATGCATTGTAGCTATATAATAGACGCAACTTTGCATGCAAAGAAACTGTGTTATGTGCTTCATAAGCTTATATACGAGTATATAAATTTCAATTGATAAGTATTAGTAGTTGAAAATAGCAAACCCAGCTAAATAATATCCATCGATAAAGTGATACATTGGAGATATGACCCACCACAATTTAATATCATTTATTAATTACATCTTAATGATACTGCTACTAAAATATGTATGATAACGAAGCAAATAATAATCTTTTGGTATATTTTTAAGGCATTCGTCGCCTGTGCCTGGGGCATCAGCAACATTGGCTTCGTGATGATCTGCTTTGGTGTATTCAACGCCATTGGAGCCATTGCTGGAGGAGGAATAGTCAAAATCACCGGAAGACTACCAGTTATGATATTCGGTTTGGTAAGTACATTTTTTACCATAAATCATATAACAAGTATTCGAGGACATGAATTGTAGCGCTTATGCTGAGCTGAAAAGGGTTACGGAGGATCGAGAGGAATGGAGATCGAGATGCAAGATTCTGTTGCTGCAAACCAATCCACCGGACTGATACTACGAAGAAAGATTATAAAACAGAGTGTGTATACATTTTTTTATCACTGTATTTAATTATTATTTATAAGCATGATAGGCCAAGTATGCTATAACTGACGTTTTATTGTTGTTTTTTAATGACATCATAGTATTTAAGTTCGGTATTGTAGGACGCCGTTTCTATCATTCATACTAAAGGTGCATTTTGCTATAAAGTAGACACTATACAACCACGAAATTAAAACATATAAAATAAATAATACAATCGTTTTAAATAACAATCCCATCAATAACTGAATTAAGATATCAATTATTGTGGTGATAATTCCTGTATTAATAAAGGATGATGAGTGAATCTCGGGCTGTAGTCTATGACGTTGGCGGATCAACACTCCACATGGAGCCCTTAGCCATATGCAGCATGGTAAGCGTCATTGAATTACACAGATGAGACTTCAGAATTATTATCACCATCTATCGGTATTCTTCTGTATGTATTTACATAAAAAACTTTGTTTAAATACGTGTATTTTCATGAAAAACGTTTTCGCTAATATTACCTTCATTTTACGAGTATTTTACAAATAAAACATTTACCCGCAACACCATTTGTTACATTCTCAACGCGTATGTGTTTATATAAAAAAAGAGTATTTTTTTCATTGCTGTAGTGCATTTAACCTATTACAAATTATCAATATTTCTAAGAATAATTACTATAATGAAGAATTTAATTGGTGGATTCAAGGATGATTATGACATAAAAATAGTTAAAAAATTAATTTGCTACATATCTCAGATTCTACATACAAATTACATCAATGGACTATAAATGTACTCGTAAAATTACATTATTTTTGTGTAATTCATCAATAAATGAGATTCCATTGCCTACCAATTTATTACGGTTTCTGTTCATTGTCTTAGAAGGAAGGGAGTGTAAATGAATTTCTCTAAATTCATTTAAAATACATATGATTTATTTGTACAGCACGTATTGTTTCACAAAATGTTTGCGCCGAGAGAAATTTTGCGAGCAAATAACTTATGGCGCCGGCTACCTGTTATTTGTAAGAAGGTTCCAGAACAATTTTGATTAATGTTATACTCTAGCACGTAAATTGCGGCCTTGTCCATATATTAAGCTATGAGTAGACAATACAAACTTTTTGAGGAATGTATAGCCTAACGTTCCCAAACGGTTCTATTAAAAGTGTATTTTGTGACGTTGAGAAGGCACAACTTGTAAACATTAATATGCTACATTTATTTTTCTTCACAAATCCATTCCGTATCCATAACATTTTAGCACCACAAATTACTGCCAGTTTATTCCGTCACTGTCGTTTTCCGTACTTTGTTCTGAGACATTTCTCTATCCTAAAATATTCCTGGGAACATAAATGGTTCCTGACAATCTTTAGGAAAGGAAACATCTCGAAGAAATAGCAGCTATAGTATCTGAAGCATATTTTCGTCGATTTGATATTCGGTTTTTTTTAATTTGACTATTTTTAAGCTTATATCGGATAAATATCTCGAAGCTACCGATGCATGAATCATTTTATTCATAGGCGGGACTCAATCTTACCAAAGACACGCGTTAAGAAACATGCAGTAACTCATTTCATTTTTTGTCCACGTCCAATGTTGCTTTAACTTCAGTGATCTAACGAGAACTGCCCTTCCAATGTCCTATTGTAGTTAAAAAATACTTATTAGCAGATATCAAAATATTTCTTATGTAATCCAGCTGCTGTTTGTTTGAAACTCATGACCTTTGTTCTGAAGGTTCTTGGAAACCATTAAAGCTCCCAGGTGAACTTTTGAGCGCAGATATGTATTAGTAGAAAGCATTTACAACAGTATAAGAGAAAAAATGGGGTGGCAATTTTTGATGAACATTTAATCCACCAAATACGAAAACAGATACGAGAAGGAAAAATAAACTAAAGATGTACTCAATTTTATATCACGCAAATAATAATATAAATTCAATGTTTGAACTTACAGTTTTGCAAGCACTTGTGATATCACGGATAATAACAAGGGTTACTTAGATAGCAGCAGCTTGAATAGCTGTTTCCTTGAAGCTATATCTAACAGTTAATACCTCACCTAGAGATGCTGCGGTATTAAAGTTTAGTTTTCTTGACGTACTAGATTAACGCCTGCCGCGGTCATCATAACTTAGACATATTTCAACGTATTTACTACACGTTATCCAATACATGATACTATACTGTAGTTGGTTCCGTAACACGAGACATCTTTTAACATTGAAGATTTTCTCTTCGAAAGATATTTCAGGAATTTATTTTAGTCATAGTATTCATTGAGTTCGTAAAATAATTCTATGACCTCTATGAATACTAAAATAAGCAAAAAATATATTTTTTCAAATATTTAATGGCGCATTTACATCCCAATTCCTCACCTTGAAACACAGATATATTTTTTATTAAATAAACACTTACAGCAGAATATCGACAGAAGGTGATAGTGATTCTGAAGTCTCATCTGTGGAATTATATGACGATTACTATACTGCATATGGCTAAGCGCTGCATGTGGAGTGTTGTTCTACCAACGTAATAGACTACAGCCCGAAATTCACGGATCAACCTTATTATTAAAGGAATTTACTATGAATGGGCGGTCTCAACGGGATGACTTTCGTTTACTACCAAATTTGATTTATAGGCTATGACTGGCATTTTACGGCTGATGAATTAAATTTACTCCAACCGGGTGTATTTTAAAGCTCAATCACCGATTAAAAATATATTTTTTGTAATCTCCGTCGGGTATCGAACCTCTATACTTTCAGCTTACCAAGCAAACGCTTTAACCATTGAGATATACCCACCGGCTTATTGCTATTAAGCAGATGCTTTCTCCTCAGAACTATAATATTTATTTCTTCTTCTTCTTCGTAGTATCAATCCGGAGGATTGGTTTGCAGCAACAGAATCTTGCATCTCGATCTCCATTCCTCTCGGTCCTCCGCAATCCTTTTCAGCTCAGCATAAGCGCTACAGTTCATGTCCTCGAATACTTGCTGCAAATACTCCCGTCTAGGGCGCCGTTCTGCAGTAATGTTCGAACATTTCAGGTGGCATATCTTGTTGGCTGAAGGTTTTTCTTATTTGTCTTGGTTGTTTTGTCTCGAGCAGTCCCCACCCGGAGATCCGATTGGGGGACTATTTTATCTCCGGAAAATTTTACTTGAGATGCAATCATTTTTTTGCTGATTCGTGGGATGTTTTTAAGACCTTTAATGTCGTATTTTTCCCTTTATTTCCACATCCTAATGCCGTTGACTATAAAGGTTCATCCGCCTTAGGAGGGCATTTACTACCTCCAGGACAATAGAGTGCCTTAACCAGCTTGACCTGATGAGGTTAGCTGGGTGTTAGCTTATTCCGGCCAACATTCGGTCCATTTCTTCTTACGCACCCATAAAAAGCAAATACGGCCCCCCTTTTTGCTGAATACTTACGAATATTCACCAATTTTTTTAGGGTAATTAAAAAAAATCATCGTCATCATCGTCTTAATCATTACCATGCCTGCTCTTTTAACTGTGAGCTTTTAAATAGTATTTCTTATTTAGAACAATCTTGATATTATTATGAATACGATCAATGTACACGCGCAACGTCTCCAGTTCTAACATGCAGTATTATTGAGACATTTCATTCATAAATAATTATTAAAAACTGAGTAAAAAATGTTTCTTATGTAAGTTGTGAATAGATCTGGCAATAAACATCAAAGCCAGAAATATATTTTTTTGACATAAACGAGTATAACTTTTACTGATGAATTGTTCCAAATTTTAACCGCAGAATCAAAGTTAAGTCAACTTTGGCGAAAACGATCAAAAAACAAACTTTTTATTTCAGAATGATACTTTAGCACATTAATTTTGTGGATTATTTTTCAGTTACTGAAACTTGAAAAAACTTAAAGTTATTTCTCCGATATAGATAGATGGCGAACGCAAGACTTTACTTTTGAAAATTTTACTTTTATCACACTTCATCATCGCAGCATCCATAGTAAATAATTATAAAAGTTTACCGCTTAAAAAATGATGTATTTTAATTTTATTCTCAAAATTTAATATCGCCTGAACGTTTTCTGGCGTTTTCCGTGTAATCGATTTATTTCCTCATATTACACTGCAACGTTTATTATATTATTATAAATGTACTATACTTAATTTATTACGCCATGGAACTTTTTCAATTTATAGTTTCAAAGTTGTTATTTCATGCGGACCGTTAGCAGGGTTCACAATACACGTGATACTAAATAACGGTATTGCGTCTACATTTTGCATCTCTAAGAAAAATCAATCAGAAATAATTTTGAAGTCATAAATGTACTATGCTTAAGACGTCGACACCAAAAATTTATCTAACTTCATTTTAAATTGTTTGAATACACTAAAGATTGATGACGTCACGAGAAGCTCGACCCAAGCGAATCTTACAAGAAAGAAATTTCGAGTCTTAATAAATATCATATTTATCATTTAAAGTTATGCTCATAATTAATTTGAAGTAAACTTATATTAACCCTTTCATTACGGCTCGGTTTGAATACAAATTATACTCTCAATTATAAAACTAGTATTGGAAGCATAAATGTACTTATCTGGTCTATTTTCATATATCACATTGGTTCTTGTATCTTTTAGTTATCAAATGATGCATAAAATACTATTCTAAGAAAGTAGCAAAACGATATATCACGTAAACCGATGTCAACGGTCGGGGAATCTTATGACGGCATATACCGACGACCGATGCAAAAGGGGTAATAAAAATTTACTCTATTTTATATCACGCAAATAATAATATGAATTCAATGTTTGAACTTACAGTTTTCCAAGCACTTTTAACACAATTCGTATTTATAAAACATTATTTATTATTTTTTTAAGATATTTATTTATAATTTTTCACTATAATATTTTTATAAATGACAAAATTTTTGACGGTAACGTTGGCGGTTAAAGCTAATACTATTAATTTACTAAAATTTTATCTAAAATCATTAAATACTTTGTTAATTTTTTTTTCTCTTATTTCACAATAATCATGGTTATAAAAACAAATAAAATAAAATAAAAATTTCTTATTTTCCAGATATCGTATATTTCAAAATATTTCTAACTCTTTAAAATATATTGATTAGGGTCATTATCATGATATGACGTGGTGATGATTGCACTTATAATTCTTATGAGTTCTACAACGGTTATCTAAATATCGCCTAAAATATAGCGTTCTTTCAGCTAATATATAATTAATACCCTATTTAGTCTTGTAAACCTTAAAGGAATATTATTCACAGTATCAGTTTTGTATGCTAATACGAGTAAAATAAAAAATATATGGGATAGTCAATGTCGACCGGGATTGCACTCCCTAAGTGAGAAACTCCGCTTTGGTTCTTCTCCATAATAGCTGATAACAAATTTCCCTAGACGCTGGGAGGTCAAAAACTTGATAATTTCCTCCACGCTTCGCCCATAAGTCTTTTAAAACCAATAGAATCACCCAGCGCCAGTCCCATTCATCGCCCTTTAATTAGGGATTTAAATTTATGATTCTAATTTATTTCAGATTCTGTAGTTCCGCAACGAAAAACGAACGCGCCACAGCTATGGAAACTTGGCTGAAAAAAAGCTTTCCGGAACTTTTTTAATGATGAAATATAAATACTTGTTGCCCGTGGAATTTGATCCCTTGAAACAGTGATCGAAACGACAGAGATTGAACTGTTTTCCACTAATTGCAATTAAAGTTGCAAGCATAACATTATTCTAAAGAAAATAACAAAACTTCATTTTATTTCCATCGCTTTTTGAACCGAGCATTTGGCTCTAGCGATTAGTGGTTATTTTCAATTCAAAAACACGTTATTAAAACAGCATTATTTATTCTGCACACTACAGTTATTTTCAAATGATTACATCTCTTGAATGCAAATGCTTATTATTGACGATACATATTTTATGATGTTATTATATTTTGAAATCAAATTTCAAAATAAGGTTGTTTTTTTTGGTGGACTTTTGGGTGAAAAGATATCATGGGTAAGCCATGTTCAATAAATGATAAAAAAACATAACTTCGTGTTGATAAATTAACCTTCTCTTTCCATATCCATTCCACGTATAGAACATATGGTGACCATAAATTGCCGCCTCATAACTCTGTCGACTGTCACTGTCCATTTCTCGTTCTAGGATATATCTTCACCTAAAGATAAATTTTGAAACATATAAATTGTTCCCGTTACCCTCCAGAGTAGAAATCAAAGTACTTGAAGTAGCTATAGTATCAGAGGCATTTTTTTTAGTGATATGTTTTGTAAGAAATACGGATGATAAGCCCGACGTTCTCGATAAAAAAAAGTGCAGGTTATAAATTTGGTGACCGTATATTCTAGATGTGGAAAAAACATGAAGATATATATTTTATATTATTTCTTGGACGGCATTAACAATACACTGATTATAAAATAAAAAAATACAAAAACGTAAATTTATATTTTTGTATAGAATTTCTTCTGTCTGGCTAAGCAGACATTTCATATTTCTCTATTTGTATATTTTTACGTTTTGCATACTCGTCCAAAAGTATTATTAAATTGAAGTTTATTATTTCTGCCCTTAGTCTCATTTTTAAGGTCGCTGGTCATTAAAGGTCTAAGTTAGCGTTTTTCATTATTAAAAGATAATTCTAAGCTCAGCAGTCTGATTATCTCTTTAATGATAGTCATCGCGATAATATTATACGAGTATATGCTTAATAAACTTTATTTTTTACATTACATGGAATTCGGAGTATATTTTAATTTCACAACCGTTAGAAACTATTGGGCTCCTTATCGCTTATACAGGACAACTAGACGCTGCATGCAAGAAATGTATATTACGTTTTTTAAGGGATTGTTTTGTTTCTTGAACGAATTCAAATTATATTAAGAACGAAAAATTAGTGTTGTAAATTAATTATACATCTTAACGGTGATACTAATCAAATATTTTTAATAATTGTCTCTTTTTGATTGACATAGTGTATGGGTGCAAAAAGGATTTGTCATGTGAGTTCAAAATAGTAGCGGCCGCGGAATAAGCATTAAAAAATCTTTAGAACCATCTGGTTTCTATATATTGAAGGTTAGACGTAAGCTTGACATTATTTACTGACATACCCATCTTTTTGGGGATTAGCACATTACACACATTGCCTTACAATATTAAGCGTTGTGACATATTTTTTTTAACACGTGTTTTTTTTAATCTGTCGGTGTTCTTATGTATGAATTCCTTATAAATGGTTGAACGTGTATTAAAAAAATGATATTAACTTTCCCCTCAATTCCCTGCTGACAAAACTGATAGTACCAACCATAACACCTAAAAGGATGGACTTGTATGAATAAAGTTTTCTAGTATTTGTATAAATCATCATTGGTATATAAAGTTTGCAAAATATTAGAACTATTCTCTTACACCAAAAATTTCAAACTTCTTTTCAAAGTTGGCCGTCCCTTCAGGTATGCAAATCCCTTTCATCATTTTAACGCCGCAAGCAACACCGGCATGTCCAGATGTAACTGAACTGCAAGGAAAAGAAAAAGTTTACAGTGGTTCACAACCACTGGATTCACTAATATTATTCGTTTTTCTACTTTTATTTTTCATAAAAGTCTTTATCTACTTAATCATAATTTTCTTCTTTGTCATCTGTTTTTGTTTTTTTTATATATATGTTTGATACAACGGTTAAGATTTTAGTTCCAGCTTTTTATTTGACGTGGCTATCTTCTTATTTTTTGTAACAAGACAGTCAAGATTGAATTTTATTTTTTTGTCAATGACAAATTATTTTTATCTGGTCCTAAACTAAAATTTAAATTAAAACCAATATTGACTGACTACATTGTCATATTTTGTACACTTATAATTATCATGAAAATTAAATACAGCATATCATTCAATTATACCCTAAGAAAGTTTAATGCTTCAAATTTTGATAGAATAAAATCTGATAGATGTGTTTCATGGTACAAGTGATTAGTACATTTAAATCAATAATCTTTCACTAAAATTATTTTAAAAACATAACAAAATGAATCAGGCAAAACCCTCAAGAGCAAATTGTTCACTAGAACTTGTTTGATAAGCTAGAAAGCTCACTTTGTAACCGGAAGAAATAAAAGTTTAAATGCTAGGCTAGCAACTCCCTGGCACCGACCAGAGGAGGGAAAAACTTTACCTTTTTAAGTTCAAACTTGGAACTGTTGCACTGTTGCACCGGATACTACCCGAGTACATTACTCAACCGAATATCAAATGCAACGTCGTTTCTGAAAAACTGATACAATATTTCAACGTTATACTCGACTGTTGGCAAAGATTTAATCACACTGTAAATGAACAATAAGGATTCGTTTAGCTGTGTGAAATGGATGTGGAGCGAAAATAATGGAAATATACATGTTTATTGTACAAAATATTTTCAGCATTATTTTAGATTTAAAGTTTTTTATCGAAAGTATTTAGTGTCTCAAAAATGTTTCATTTCGACGAAATTTAATACAAATGTTTAAATACAAAATTTGTATGCAATTGTGGCATTAGTTTTTACATCCATTGTAAATTTAAACAAAATAATACTGTGTACTTTATTTTGTTGTGGTTTACTTTGTATATTGTACAATCTATCTGTTTGATACTAAATAATATCAATGAAATCTTACTCAATTTCTAAGCGCTGTGGTTAATATTGTAAAAATGTGTGAACATAAACATGTGCCACTAAATTTAAAAATGTTTATTAACCATAAGCTGTAAACAAATATATTGAATTACACATTTAAAAATATTAAGATCTCGTTTCGATCAGAACAACTGATCCTAGCATAAACCGACCATTTTAAATCAATACATAATGCCTTTTCGTAGGTTTTGATCAATTGGAGGGATAACGCATATTGTGTATGGACTTTATGGAAGAATATACAAAAAAGTGGTCATGATCAAAAGATAAATAGGAAAATTAAACTTGAAATCTACTTTATCTCACGACTTACCCTTCTTTGGTGATAGCATGCTTCTATCCCAGCTCAGTCAATTCCTTGTTCTGAAGCTTTTTTTTTTCATGCTACTCCACATGGTTCCATGTGAATGTCTTCTTTATTTATGTTCTGTGACTCTACATCCCCAATCACATATTTTTAGTTTTTTAATTTATCGGAAAAATCTTGATAAAGTTCTTAACGAACAATTTTAATGTCTGAAGAAAGAGATTTTTCAAGTTCATTATTTGTAGATTCAAGGTCATGGTGGAAAATATCCATACTTGTTACACCTTCACTCGTGTATTTTAAATTTGGCAGCATATATAGTTTTGGCGACCCTACATTTAGAATAGTATTTTAAAATAGCATAAAATATTTTAAAGCACTTTGTTGTAAGAGGATATCTGAAAATATTTTACGACGAGCTTAAGAGCGATACCATTTCTCCATTTTCGTCCATAAAAGTGTCGGAAAAATATAAACTGACAGAGTTTCATGTGCGGCGGATCGTTCCGTTAAGTGCACGAAAATACATTGCGATAGTTTAGATGGGCATTGGTCAACTAAATGGAACACGACACTTGCAACACATGCATTTAATGTGGGGTACATGTGAAACATACGTATGATCTATATGCGACTTTCGTGCTTCACTGTGTCTTCTAAAGTTATTGTCATGTATCAATATAGTATAATATTACTGTTCATAATATTTGTATTATGATTTTTAAAAATACTTACACAGAATTAAATAATATTTTTTTATATCGACAGTCTTATTGATTGTTATAATGATTGAAAGGCATACATATATTACTGCCATTATACACGACAATCGTAAAAAATAAAATCTAGCCATTTTTTTTTCTACAATATATTTTAAACTCATAATAATAAGCGTAACCGCCAATCAAATAATGTTTAAATTTTTGTTTTCAGAATCGAATACTTAAACATTGATAAATTTAAAAGCTTCATCATGTTCTTGAAAAAAAAATCTAATATAATTTACTTCTTTACTTAAAACTGAAAAGTTCCGATTCGTTTATTTTTATAAACATACAAAATAACCAAATTTTGAAATTTGAATGAAAATTTCAAAAAAAAACTTTTGTCTTACGATGTTTTATGAGTGTTTAGTTTTTATTATTCATAGTGTATTATTTTTTGATGATAATTATCAATTTACGGTGGAGCTTTGAAACTCAAAGTAAATTTAAAGTAAAATAATTCAATACAATTTAAATATATCTTACATTTGAAGTTGTATAAAATGTATTTTAGTATAATGCATAAATGTGGTTGAAATGCGCTTAAATCCAATACGCTTTCAGTCAAGAAATAGTGTTTCATGATAAATGGACAATGACGATGCCAAATAATACTTCTCAACAAGAGAGGGAGAACACTGAACACAAAGTGGCCGACATCGCTTTGTTGCCACATTCCACTGTAAGGAGCTTTCAGCCGGAGCTTTGTATTGCTTGTTTTCAGCAGAGGTCCCGGGAGCAGAAGCTTTCTACTCAAACCCTTCGTTAACGCTTACATTAGCCCATTAGCGTCTCGTTAAAAAAGTTGTTTCGCTGCATTGCAAGACACGAGTGCTTCCGTGTCTTGGTAAGAATGTGAAGTTTTTAGCTAAACAAACATTTTTGCTAAAAAAAATTACTCGTTTCAATGTTTGAATTTATGAAACATAATTTTCATACAAAAATATATATATTCATTGATCAAACTTTTTAAAAATTCCCTGAATTATCTATTAAATTATTTTTATTTAATTTAATTAAAATCATTGCGTTCGATAAATAATACACAAATGCTTACAGAGAAGTTTGGTTTAATTCAGTTCATTAAGGCAATTTTATCGGCACTATCATGAACACTCATCTCTCAAATATTCTTAATGGATGCTTACAGCTACATGAGTGATTTATATCAAATCAGGACAAATATTCATCATTTATTCTATGCAATTATTAAAGATGGAACATTTAATTATCTTTTAGTATTTTTCATCCTACCAACATTCAATCTTAATCTTTATAAAATATAAAATTAAAAACACTTGTAATATTTTCAATCCCCACAAAGGAAAACAACAACTTATATCCTTACCAAAAAGAGCATCTAGCTGACTACAGATAATCTCTTTCATTTCTTAAAATGGAATCAAAATATAGGTAAATCATGTAAGAGTGCAAGTAATGACTTAAATAAATTTTTTTTGTACTTTCTTTGTATTGATTTCAAAATAATTATTTTTACCTACATAGTCCTTATAAGTTTTACTCCATTTTTTTGTACACAAATGACCCTGCACAACTTTATGCTCATTGACTTCCTTAAGTGATTCATAATCTCGGGTTTCACTGGGTTAGTTAATTCATTTTCGAGCTTATTAATAACTGAAGGCTCCACAGCGCGGCCGCAGGTTTCGCCGCAGTCTCCAGGGGAAACGTGCAGCCGAGGATTGCATTTAATACGAGAGCTTAAAGCTACACCCAATGAACTTTCCTATAAATATGGAGCCCTGGTTGCTTTAACCAACTTAGAGAAAATATGAGGTGCTATAAGAAACATTATTACTTTAGCAATATTATAACAAACTTGTTGTACCCAACGTGGTGAGATGAAAAATGGATTGAATTAAATTATTTAGATTAATATTAAATTGCCCTTTTCAAAAAAGTTGAATATGAAATTTTTAAAATCACACAGCATAGTCTTGTGAATGAAGTGAATAAACAGAATTGATTTAACTTTTAATGTTTCTTGTAGTGAAAATATATCATTTTAAAAACGCCGGATTATCATGATTTATATGTTTTATTTTTGGTTTTATTATTTTACAGGTTCTCTACTTGATCTTGATGACGATTCTTTTCTTATGGCGCCCCAGTCCTGAAACGCCCATCGTATTCTTCGTCATCGCTGGACTTTGGGGAATAGCGGACGCCATCTGGTTGGTCCAAATCAACTGTAAGTCAGCACACCTTCAGTAATTCCTTATCACTTTACTCGTGGGTTTTGTCGAGCCTCAAAGCCTACATAAATATTTTCATACCTTGCCAGAAATCAAAGGTTTGATTATCAAGAAATCTGTTTACTTAAGCATTCGATTGTAATTTAATGTACACCTATTCTTCGTCTTCGTGTCAGCGACGTCAAATTATTTTTTCCCAGTATCTGGCAACATTGATAGCACGTGTGTTGCCCAGCTAGGTCCTGATATGTGCAGCTTGTTGGTCACATGGGGCAGCATCTTAGGTGTTAGGCGGTCTACAGGTCTTCACAGTCGCACAATTTTACACCTAATAATACACCTGTTTACAATGCGTGAGAGCCCGGTCTGGTCCGGTATATTTTCCATGTACTAATAAAACTAATTATTATTCAAATATAATTACTTTTATTTATATTTCTCATCAGTGTACAAAACGTGTAGAAAAATAACTTTCAACTGCATTCTCGACCTTGTCATTTTTATTCTAAATTCGCTCCATAGCTGGAAAATATAGTCATCACAAAATGCCGCCACTGTTTTGACAAACTACTATGATCGTCGCCTTATCGCATGTCAGCTTTGTTTCCAGGATTTCCGCCGAGCACATTTTTTATAGAATTACCATCAAACAGTGTTTTGTTGTGGTGTAATAATATTCCTTACTATAAGTCCCAAATTTTATAATTTTAAATTAGTGGTATATTAAAATGGTATCACTGTTTCTAAGTATAAATATATTTTTTATTAACTTGCCGTCTATTAATATTTTATCATCATTATAAAAGGGTATTTTTTCTGTTTTCAGCGCTATCTGGTATCTTGTTTCCGGGCAAGGAAGAAGCGGCTTACTCCAATTTCCGTTTGTGGGAAGCCACCGGAAGTGTCCTCGCCTATGCTGCCTCGCCTTACCTTTGCACGTCCACGAAGCTCATTATATTGACGGTGCTGATGCTGGTCGGCATGTTGGGATACTCCACCATCGAATACCTGGAATTCAAGGCCAAGAAGGGTCTCGCCGAGAAGCAAGACTTCCAACTGGTTGACGAAAAAAGTAGAGTTCCCACCGTTGGAAACTACGATTAAGAGACAATGAGTTGCACCGTTGCAACCATAGTACCGCAAATTAAAAAATATAGAAAATATATCACAATTTAATGATCTAACAATCTATTTAAATACTTTTTTTTATTATATAATTTAGAAACTCTAACAGTATGTATACAATATTAAATTTTCAATCTAATTGTTGCATATTTTTAATTGTGGCATTCTAGTCGTCATAGTACGAAGTAAAACAAATATATAATATCCATGGTGAGTAAATTGCGTGCGACATTTAAAAAACATATTTTCTAGTTGCTATTGGTAGTCATGATGTACCAATTAAAGAAATATCAATATGTATTTTTCAATATATATTGATATTTCTTGTCATTTAATAGCACCCATGACAGAATAATGTTCGTTTTCGCATTTAGTACAAGCGAACGATAGCCAATTATATCCCCATTCCTTCAAATTTCAATTAATAAGCGTATTTAATGAGTATGTACGAATTCTGGTAAATTTAAAAGAGTGAGGATATATTTGAAATTATTTTACTTAATCTAAATGAGTTTAAGTGAGTTTTTACTTTAGGTAAAAAAAAATTGAGTTACATATTTTATGTTAAATTTATTGTACCTTATTACTTAATAAAAAATAAACCATTAAAATTTACTTTATTAATGTACATTATGACATAATTACAAATAATTATATTTCGAATCATTCCCATACAGAAATCGCTTCATAGACATATTAGAAGATTTTCATTTGACGTGCACAAAAACGCACGACAATTAATTTAAACATTCAAATACAACAAAAAACAATGTCATGACTCCTGTTTACTGAGGCGCAAAATTTTGAGGCGCTTAACAGTTTTTCCAGCTTATAAAAAAAATGCATTACTACGCTCGGTAGACATCGAGATCAAGAAGCAAAATGTTTTACATTCATCACCACTTAAATAAATTAGGTATACTAATTTATAATGATGCAACACTGTATAACAAGAAGTAAAAAAATACTCATTTTCTTTATAATTCATGTATCTCTTTCACACATAAAGTCAGAAAAGATAATTCACAAATCTCCTACTGGTGTTTGATTGATGATTTTTCCAGTTTTTTTAAGAGCGTGGCCATTTTGGAGTTTCTAGTAATAATGTAAGACTGATGACATTTTCGTTTTCGGTAATGTTTGTATTGTTTTTAAATCTGTATAAACTTTTTTATTAACGCTTAAGAATAAAATATAACACTCGTGTGAGTTTTATTCGTCTTAATTTGTTCAAAAAACGTTTCTCCGTGACAACGCAAAATAACAAATAGTTCATTAAATTATTTACTTTGTAACCATGGAGACTTTTTACTGTTGTGTATTTTTGTGACTTTACTTTATAACAAAGTTAACTTTGTTATTTAAATACATTTGCATCGCTAGTGATAATAACAAAGATTATTTAATTGTTCATGTACTACATCGTTTTTCATTTTTTTATTATTTTTGGTGTAATCATAAGAAGTGTTATTCAAGACAGTGCTTTTTACATCTCCTGTATTGTATATATATATTTTTTTGAACAAATTTCATATTCATTACGTCTACCTTTTTGAAATTTGTAGATAAATATTCGTAGTTCCAATGGTAAACTTTCAGTTCTTTCCAGACATTTATTTTAAAATCACTACTAAATGGATAAGCCCTTATCACTGGTCTACCAAGATAATGACTGGACACCTCGTTATTGACAACAAATTCTTTCTTCGTAGTATCAATCCGGTGGATTGGTTTGCAGCAACAGAATCTTGTATCTCGATCTCCATTCCTCTCGGTCCTCTGCAACCCTTTTCAGCTCAGCATAAGCGCTACAGTTCATGTCCTCGAATACTAGCTGCAAATACTCCCGTCTAGGGCGCCCTCTACAGTTTCTACCCTCAACCATCCCCTCCACAATATCGTGAAGAAGACCATCGTGGCGCATGATGTGACAAATGATGTGTTAAACAACAGATTAAACTTATTTAATTAAGTTTCGAACTCTAGTTGTCCCTGTAGTGCCCCTATCTAAACCTTGAAAGCACATTCTTTGGGACCGTCAGTTTGTTTAGCTAAATAGAGGGGTTGTTTAACACGTTATTTAACATAATTTCTTTTGATCTAAAAGCATTAATAATTAAATTGTAATAAAACATGATTATTATAAATTTATTGATGATGGTTAATTGTAAATTGCATAGATTAATATCAAGAGGTGTTGTACATTTTTTATTTTTTTACATTTATACACAATTTTATAAAACTTAATAATGCTTATTCTTGTACTTAACTAATGTATAAAGCAATGATCAGGTATCCAATAAAGCAGTATTAATTTGACTCTGGTTACTTTGTCTTCCAGGGTGTGAGGTGGGTCAAGTACAATCTAGATAAATATCGGTAATAAATGCACCTACTTCTAGCCATGATATCAAAAAGTAAGACTTCTCACATCGACTTTACGATTATGGAAATTCAAATCTGATAATTCAATGTTAGACGACCGTTTTAAAGGTCGTCATTTAGAAAGTGGGACCTTTATTATTTCTATAAACATCGTTGTAATTCTTAACAATGAAATTTTCCTATTAACATAATTTCAAACCAATAAAAACGCATAATATATTTCAAACATTTTTTGTTACAAATGCACAAACGCATTTTTCAAGGCAAAATTAATATTTCTTGTCAAGTTATTTCAAATTAATGGCAGCCATTTGTACACAATTAGCGGTTACCATGGAAATCAAATGTAGTGTTGCCATTAAGAAAATATTGTTAATGTTAAATAACTTCTTAGGTTTTCACGGCCAGATTTGATAGTGTGGCTTTTGGGTTTAGCAGTGTGTGGCAAATTTCTTTTGACCAATCTTTCGACCGCCATTGCAGGGATCAATAACGCTCGTAAAAAGATAATCTGACTTCAACTCACTACTAAATCATCAATCCTGAATAAGACCCCTGCAATGGCGGTCGAAATATTGGTCAAAAGAAATTCGCCACACACGGCTTAACCCAAAAGCCAGAATATTGTTAATGTAGTTAATTAATTTTATCATTTTTTATTACAAAAATTTAATTCATTATTTTTTATATATCCTTAAGTACCTACCCAATAGTTCACAATATTGTTTTATGGAATCTGCCATTAAGAATACTGTTAATTTATTTTGCACTACGGTCTTGATTCCTTATTTTGAAAAAATAAATAAATTTTGGAAGAGAAGACGAAAATATTTCTTGTAATTGAGCTATTTTTTAACATTGACTTTATGTTGATAATACTACAATTGTACACTCTATTGACATCTCTTCTTTATTCTTCTTGCAGTTTGAGGTTCAGAGATCATGGATCCGGTGATCACGCGGCAGGACGCCGCTGTGGTTGAAGAGCATGGCTATCAGGCTGGAGAGAAGTGGAGGATCTTACGCAACGTAGTCTTGCTTGGCATAATTTTCATGGTCCACTTCACGGCCATCAATGGAACAGCCAATCTCCAGAGTTCTGTCAACGCAGATAATTTCCTCGGCACGATCACACTTGCTTGCATCTACGGCGCGATGATCTTCTCCAACATCTTTCTACCTGTCACCGTCATCGGGTAATGATCTTCTTCCTTATAAGCAAACCATCGTTATATTAACTGGCTTCCATTTTGACATTTGCTTAGTGTTACATCATTAAGAGTAAACGAATATATAATGACAGCGAGAATATTCATTGAGTGTACACGGTTTTTGTTTTTTTTTTTGTACCAAAGCAGCCTGTCTATTTTACATTAATAGACTACGACAGAATTTCGGATGAACCTGTGGACGCTTTTAAATAATGCGCCTGATTTTCGATCGCTATGAATCGCTATGATAAATAGGATTTGTTTTAAATTAGCATTTAAGGCTCTATTTTATTTGGGTTTGTTTCCGTGGACTTGGAGGTGCAAGAATTTGCGGCTCTATGCCGTTTTCAATACGATTTTGCGTTTGCTATTTCGCTATTTGGAACATTGCAATCAAGCCAAACATCAATTCCCAGCCTGTGAAGTTTAATTTTTATGAATGTGTTGCTTACAATTTTTTTATAGTTTAAGTTTCACATTTTTTTGAGGACAATTCGGATTTGTTCTGGAGTTTTGTAATTCTTTCACTGCAAATCATGTGTTTACACAAATTCTACCTTGCATAATAATATGTATGTGATAGATAACATTAAAATGGGTAACTGGCGTATCTGATTATTGTATGACAACAAATTCGTAGAAGAAAATGAGGTGATTAGTCTGACGCTTCCAAGAACTAAAGTCGCATAAAGGCCGCAAAGGATTCCCCGTCTCCGATACAGCCTTTTTTATTGTTTATTTGAATTAATACTTTTACATTTGTATACTCAGTTCATTTTTATTTTTTAAGTTGGCTTGGTTGCAAGTGGACGGTGGCTTGTTCCTTCATTCTCTACATACCCTACATAGCAGCACAATTGTACCCTCGCACCTACACGATGATCCCAACTGGACTCATGGTGGGCATTGGATCGGGAACTCTCTGGTGCGCCAATTTCACTTACCTCACTGTGGTAAGTACCACAATAAGCTACCTTACCATGGTAGTAGTACCACAACTAACTTGTGCCACACCTAACCTTGTCGTATCATTTTAACAACTATGCGCGTATGTTTTTGTCTACTATATCTGCCGCATAAGTTAGGCATGCTATTGTCGCATATTGATGTTCTGTCAGTTACAATCATCCTTGTTTGGTCCAAGTCATCTTTGCAACAGGTTTTCTGACAAGCATTTTCTATATATATTTCCCAAATGTTATATTCAAAGCGTTTTGTTAATCAGGTCCGTTAACTTCCACTAAGGTCTGGACTACTTGGTCCTAAAGTGCCGCTCAATCTAAGCCACTATGCGTGGATTTTAAGGACATTAGTCGCTCATCAAAGTAAGATCCGCATCAAATGTTGCTAAACTTCTGTTATCCAATTAGAAACCGGATCTACATCACTTCAATATTTTCATTATCTTAATATATTTTTCTTATGTTTTTTTAATTCTACTTAGTTATGAAGTTCATCATATTTAGATTGCTCTTGAATGGCAATCAATTAATAATATATCATATATGTATTTATTTATATTTACATATATATTTACATATATATTTACATATATATTTATATATATATATATATATATATATATATATATATATATATATATATATATATATATATGTATATGTATATGTATATGTATATGTATATGTATATGTATACGTATATGTATATGTATATGTATATGTATATATATACGTGTCAGAAACATCAAGGTCAGATCCTGTCTTTCAAGAAGTGAACGATTTCGATGGCATTACTCCCGGCCATCATCAGGTCCGCCTGGGTGCAGCTACTCGGACATAGCGCTCACCCCAGAGGGTGGGACAAGGTCTTCTCTACGCCGAAGTCAAATTATTTTGTTCTATTGTTTTTAGAAAGCCCTTACCTTTATTAAAACGATTATTGAAAATTTATGGCTCAACTCATTACCATTTTTATGAACACTTGTTTTATCATATTCAGGTTGCTGGTGCTTATGCACAAATCACCGGCTTAGCTACAGACATGCTTGTAAGCAGATTCTTTGGGATCTTCTTTATGATTTACCGGCTATCACAAGTGTGGGGAAATTTAATATCTTCATCAGGTATGAATATTTAAGCTTTTTTTTTTCTAAAGTAATTCGTAACTTAATTTAAGGAGAATAGCTTGATGTCGTCACCCAATCAAAATTATTCATAGTTTTGTCGGAATGTTGGGTGTGTATTAAGTAAGCGATTGTGCTACGTGTTGGATTGAATCAGATAGGAAACGAACGTTACGAACATAAAAGAAGATAAATAAGAACACGGTTTAACGTCACGGAGAATTTAATATCAGGTTAGTAAGTTAGATTAATAGTTATACAGTATTAATACTTACATAAATAACCTTTAAAGGTTGAATCATTAAAGGCATATTTACGATTGATATGAGCTGAATTGTTTTACGAGTGATTTTATTTATTAGCAAGTTCTAGAAGTGATTTTATAATAATGAAAAGTTACTCGTAGGTAGTTGTAGTTTTGTCGGTTGTAAATCGGGCACGATAATTCCGGTGGGTGGCCCTAAGCTGATGATAGTTACGAAGGCGATCGAGAAAAAAGAGATCTGGTCCATATGGTCGTCTCCTTATATAGAGCGCACTATCGTACACACGGAGAGATACAATAGTTATTTAAGTGACCTGTGGTGACGGCGATTCTAACGACAGCTATGGGGCATACAAGATAATCATTAAAAGACAAAACACAGATGCATAAATTGGTACGATTGATATAACAGAAGTCCACCACAGTTTAGTTAAAGTGTGTTTTATATCTCAACAATAATAATATCTTTTTCGATTATAATAAAAGTAACTAAAGAACAATTTTATGACATTACTACATGCTTCGGCTTCATCGTGAAACCATTTTCAAGTGAATTAGATAATATGTAGATGACTTTACACTTGCCAAACTGTCGGAGCTTAATTTTAAATTAGAAAAACACTTGTTTAGTATGTTTTATGCTATAAAATGTATTGTATATATATACAGTGCATTTGATTTATTTTATAGATGCAAACAATAAAAATAAGTTTTTTTTTGCAGTTCTTTCATCAGCTTCGTCCGGATCTGATTTAGAGCAGACATGTAAGGACGTGTTTGAGTGTGAGAATACGACGCTTCTAAGCACCCGAAATATTCTAGAGACTTGCGGAGCAAACTTTTGCCACTCTTACACAGCAGTCGAGGTGAGAAAATACTAAATAACACTGCTTGCCAAATTTTTTGCTTTCATAGGGGTTGGCTGAAAAATCACCAGATCACAACAAATAATTTAGTTATTTTTTATTACCAAGCATGATATTTGCGTTTTTAACCTTAGTCCCTTGAACCTCCATCATCAAGTCATTAATTCAAAGTCCTTCTCCTAACTGGAGTATATGTTGATCATTAAATACCACCAATAAAGCTTAGCATTTTTTTCTCGATCCTCGAGTCATCTTTATTAAAACATCAGCTCTGCTTCCTGGAACACAAACGAATAAATTATTTTACATGTCATCATATATAGAGCTCTCAACAAGCTTTCAAAAATATTAAAATTAAGGATCCTGAAGAAATAACATGTGTATTTTATGCTCTTCTGCGGCATCCGAAGAACATGTCACAGTCAAATTTGACTGTATGTAGGGCTGCCATGTCTGCTCTCGGAAATTGTCATTCCTTGTGAATTCAAATTACATTACAACTTGTGCTTGTAAGAATCTATTTTAAAAACTTTTTGTATAGCTGCACTGGTTTTTAGCTAAATGCTAAATCATCATACTCCCAGTATTATCATTTTCAAACCGTATTATACGGCATCATTGGTTTTTGTTGAGATACACGAATTTGCAGCCATATAGAAGAATAAGCTAGCGTGGTTATTCATTGTTGTTGAGTATATATGCGATTATCAGGTACTAATCATAAAGAAAGCGAGCACCTTCAGAAGTCCACCGCTCTCAGTGATCTGTTCAATACTACCTGACTGGTGAGTGCCTTATTTTATAACTGATAAATATTATTATTTTTTATCTCAATTTCCAGGTGAATCCTAACCTGCAGCGTCCGTCCACGGAAAAAATTCAATTGATCACGAGCATCTACCTGTGTTGCTTGTTTGCCGCAGTGCTTGGCGTCAGTTTAGGCGTCGATTCGCTCAAAAGGTAAGAGGGAACGGAGAAATTATTAGCAGGCATGTGCGTCTTGTAAAAATCTATCTCAGAAATGCAGTGCAACGTTAAATCGCAGTTATTTAATTTTTTATTTTCTTTTAAACACACTTTCAATCCACTAGAGAACCCAATCGTCCGTGCTTCAAATCTTTGCCACTGACCAATGAATATGTGGTACATGTTTGGAGTTGTTAAGTAGCTTACTGCATTGAAATAGATACTTCTTTGAACGACATATACCAAGATGTCATAACATTTTAATTGATATTTCTTTAATATAAATAAACAATCATTAGTTTTTTGGTCCAAAAAATTATCAGCATCCTTCTTCTACACTGCACCTTGAATTTAATTTGTTAAGTACTAGGGTTATCCGTAAAATAAGGTTCCCAAGGCGCTACAGTCCTAAAAAGCGCTGTTATGGTGGATCCCGCGATTCTGTAGTGTACCTTAGTACCCCCACTCCAAATCACTTGTTAGCCGAAAGTGATGCATCTCCCCCTCGCTTCGCCCACCAGGTGTGAGCTGCACTCAGTGATCCGTTTCCTATCTGCAAAAAACATTGCGCCGGTAGAAATCTATTCCCAGCTATGCGAAATATATGGAGACAAGTAAAGAAACGTACAACACGAGCGCAAATCGTCAGAGTTCAAGAATGGGCGTTCTGACGTCCATGATGAGCAGCGTTCCAGACAGCCATATATTTCTGACGAAACAATCGCAAAAGTGGAGGCAGCGATGCTCTCAGATCGAAGAGTAACGGACAGTGGCGACTATATAGAAAATTAGTTGAAAGTCTGAAATTTCCAAAAATATACGTGTAGACGACCAGTCGACCTCGACTGGTAACTCGCTCTACTTACGACTGCGGTCCTCGCCTTCGAAGTCCTGGTCTTCCTTCAGCTGGTTGTAAGGCAGCTGTGTCCCGGTCGGCTTCCTGGGCTGTGATGTTTGGCAGCTTCCAGTTCTACGTCCAAGTAGTAGTCCGTGTAGAACAGTAGGCCGGGGGCGCCGTGAAGTCCAAATGTCCGGGGAAGGAGAGAGTAAAACTCGCAAGTATTTTCAAGTCACTGTTTATTCCGAGTCGGACCCCGGTATTTATACCATTTCGTTCAAGAGGGGGTCGTGCGCAAAGCTCGCAGCTGTTGTCTTTTTTCTCGCGGGAGTTTAGATGAGGAGCGTGGCTGTCCGCAAGAGCAGGACAGCTCTACTTATTTCATACTAATTATCGCCAAGGGGGCGTGTCGGCTTTCTCACTGTTTGCCAATGAGAGAGCCGAAACACCAACTACGAAATCGCAAAGCACCTCGCGGAACGTCATAATATTTACATCGGAGAAAATAATACTAAATAACATTATAAACAATATTGATGTAACAGATGTATATGAAACTAAATAAGGTCAAATAAAGCTAACAGAGTCAAATAAAACTAAATAAGGTCAAATGAAGCTAAACAGAGTCAAATGAAGCTAAGTAGAGTCAAATGAAGCTAAATAAGGGCAAATGAAGCTAAATATTTTATCAGTGCTTTATCAGTATTTTATTAATGTTTTGTTAGTCATCAGCCGTCCGTAACAATACGCATTCATGGAATTAAACATGTTTTACACTGTGAAAAATCACTGGGAACCTTATTTTACGGATAACCCTCTTTGTCATATTTACTGTACAACTTATTGAATTAGTAGCTATGTTAAATTATGAATTGCATTGTTTTAGGTATTCAGCAAACAGGGTCGGACCAAAGGGCACGGCTCTGTCGAGGCTTTTCGCAACTTTAAGACACACTATAGAGCCTTATCAGCTGTTGATACGTCCTGCTACCATTTTCATAGGATGTGAGATGGCTTTCATGGTAGCTGATTATAGTTCGGTAAGTGTGAATCATATAATTCTACATTTAATTTCTCTCATCAATTCGTGGAGAAAAATAAACGGCAGACGCTGGAATTTGAACCATGACCTATGCACACGAATTGATGAGAGAAATTTGATGTAGAAGTGTATGTACATATCACTTAAAATATTGGTATATATCAATTATCTATGAAGGATTAGATTATTGAAAAATATTCTAATAAAATTTAAAATAATCCGAAAAGTAAAACATACATTATTTTTAGCTGAGTCAGATTTTTACATTAGTGATTTGGATTGTTAATCCGCCAACGCCATAGATAACATCAAAGCATTCAAATATCACCATTTTTATGGAGACAGACTATAAATGGGTAGTGCTTACGAGACGACATTCTTCTACGACAATTTTTAACAAATACATAATCACCGATATTTAACGGATGAAAGATCAAATTCACACTAGTTGTTGGTTAATGGAGCTAAGAAATCGTAAACAAATAATTTTCATTTAAAGTTCTGTTCGTAATCGAACCTATCAATAATATAAGCAAAGTCTTACGTTTAAAAATTACTCATCGTACATAATACTGAAAATTCAGTATTCTCTAGTTACATTGCTTATGATTAAAAAAATATTATCCATCGTACGTCTCAATAACCCTGGTATTGTGGCTTTTGGGCTTAGCCGTGTGTGGCGAATTATATATTTTTTTTTTTTTTATTTAATCAAATATAATAGGATACATTTAAGATTTTATTGACAGTATTACATTAATTTTTTTTTTTTTTATTGTTTTTTTTTTTTGGAAATTCGCTTACCACGCCACTTAAAGGTAGATCTTGTGTGTGACGTGGGATTCATCTTTGATTTAAGTGTTGCATATATACATTTTTTAGAATATAAAATAATATCATTAAAATTTATTCATATGGTAAGTTGTAAGTGTGTTTTCAAAATTTTGTACTAATTGGTTGAGATCTTTGATCGAGTCATGTATGAGTTCTTTTATTTGAATTTTATTGTTAATATTGTTGCATGTAAAGTCATTCATTGGTAAGCATTAATTTTGAAATTGTAAATGATGTAGGTATACATTATATTATTAACCTCGATAGTAAATACATTACATAAATTGTAAATGATGTAGGTAGGCTTTAAATTATTAACCTCGATAGTAAATACAGTACAGGAATTGTAAATGATGTAGGTATACTTTGAATAATTAACCTCGATAATAAATACAGAATTCAGCCGAAATCAATCCGGCTGTTTGCGATTTTAAGCATTTTCTCTCTGATCATGCACTGGTGGCTATTGGAGTTGTGGTTAGTGGGTAAATTTGTTTTGTGAAATTTGTTTGAATTGGTACAATTGATGCAAATTGGTGTCTCTTTAATTTTACAGTTTATGTGGTTGTGATTTTGTGAACAGTGCAAGCAGGTTGGTGGTTGATCCTTGGCCAGACATCGTAGTGCTGTGTGTCAAAATTTTTGACAATGGTAACATTGTATTAGTGGGTTGCAGTCCTCAATGTTGACTCTGTTGTATCCAATGTTAATTTTTTTTCTTTCTATCAGATGTCTTCTAATCGAAGGAGTTGTCTGTATGATATAGTTTGTGGTATCCCACTCTTTTCCATCGTTGTTTTTCTTGATTTTAATTTCTTTGATTAATTTAATTTTAGTCTCGTCCTCTTCATTTAGTCCGTTTTGGTTGACTATGTTACTGATTAATTCTTCTTCAGTAATGCCTTTTTGTAGTCTCTTAATAATTAAGTTTGGTTGTTTCTTTTTAATTTCTTCAGCGGTAACCTCGTCTCCGATTCTCTTATTTATTTCATTGCACAGTAAATTAGCTTCCTCTTTTGTTGCGCAGATTATTAGATTCTTTTTTCTCCGATTTTTTGAAACTAATTATTCCCATTTTCATTTTGTTTAGGTTCACATTTTTTGCTATTTTAGTTTTAACTATTTCAGCACTAGCATTATTTTTTGACTCTATTATGATTGCGTGTTTTGAGTCTTGTTTCGTTGTAAATTTAGTTGGTTCTTTTGATGAACTCTTTGTGATTATTGCATAAGATATGTTCGACTTAGAGATAATTTCTTCAATCTTTTTCATTTGTTTCTTGTTGTTATTAATTAATTCGTTTTGTAAATCAATTATTTTTCCTTGTAAGTCAATTTTTTGATTTTTTGTAATTTCTTCAATTTCTTGAATATTTTTTTCCAGTTGAATTTTTAATTTATTATCTTTTGCTGAGGTGATCTTATTGATCAGCTCTTTAGTATTAATTATAAATTCTTCCATCTCCATCGCATTCTATCTTCATTCATTTAATCACACTTTGATGTTCACTAGAAATTATTATAAATCAGTTTTTTTTATTATTATTATTGTTGCACACACGCCACTACTCCGAATTTATTGGAGCTACTGTAAAGTACGTCCGCACTCTATAATGGTCGAACGACGACTTTGTGTCATGAACCCTGAAGAAGGCGGTCGAAATATTGGAAGGATATAATTCGCCAGACACGGCTAAGCCCAAAAGCCACAATACGAAATCTGCCCGTGAGAAGCAAATAAGTCAACTCATTTTATTATCATTTTTAAGGCATTCATAGCCTGTGCATGGGGGATCAGGAATATTGGCTACGTGATTATCTGCTATGGAGTATTCAACGCCATTGGAGCCATTTCTGGAGGAGCAATAGTTAAGATCACAGGAAGACTACCAGTGGTGGCATTCGGTTTTGTAAGTGAAAGCTTTACCACATATTTCCAGCCTTGAAAGATATCTTAGTGTACATTTATGTGAATCCTTTAGTGTGAAAGAGATCGTCGGCCAAATTCATTTTGAAGTTCGGCATTCAAGATCGCCTTTCAATAACAACATTATGTAAATAAATCTTACCCTTAGCTCTGCTTATTCACATGTTTAAAAACAACGACTTCGCTTTCTGTGAGAGCTTCTTCAGTTCAATCATGGTTCATAAATTTTACTCGATTATTATTTAGTGTCAAATTTTAACACCAAAATCAAAAATAAATATCTTGATGGTTTGATTGATTGCATGCCTGCGCAACAACTACGACGATCGAAAACTTAGCAGATACAAGTTATAAGGGCAGATTGGGTTTTCAGGAATTATATAAACTTTTGTGTCCACGTAGAAGAAAGGTGTGCCGGATGAATATTCTAAGTTCTGGAGGACTTCTTCGTTCTGTTTGAACCACCGTAGAATCCTTGATACATTTTCATGACCTCGTCTGATATTCTTCAGGCGTTCTAGTGAGGGACGACTACCTCTCTTGTGCGTGTATCTTACCTGTAACAGTAACAAATTCCAAACAGTAAAACATAAAGTATGATACAACCTTGGGTGTGTATAAATTTCGCATATTATATGATGATGGATATATTTAAAAAAAAATGTAAGCACGTACATGAGAATACCGACAGATGGTGATAGTAATTCTGAAGTCTTGTCTGTGGAATTCTATGACGCTTACTATAGTGCATATGGCTAAACGCTGCACGTGGAATGTTGATCCGCCAACGTCATAGACTACAGCCCAAGATTCACGCATCATCCTTATTATTACAGGAATTTACTATGAATGGGTGGTCTTCACGGGATGACTTTTGTCTACCAACAATTTAAATTAATAGGCTATGACTGGTATTTCACGGATGAGGCATCAAATCCACACCAACCGGGGTATTTTACAACTCATAAATTAATTTAAAAACATTTTTTTTTCAATTTTCGTCGGGGATCGAACTTACGACATTTGACTTGCAAAGCAAACGCTTTGACTATTGAGCTTTTACCCGCCGGCTATTTACCGATATATGTATGTTAATTAAGTTATATACCATGATTTTTCTTTGTGAAAAATCTGGAATTTAATATATACAATATAAATAAATGAAAATATATATTTATAAATTTAAGACAAAAAAGATATTTGAAATTTTGTATATATAAATAATATTCAAGACATTCAATTTATTTAATGAATGTAGACGTTTTGTATCATAAATAAGTTCTTATCAAAAGTTGGATTGCCCCGAAAGAGGATCTAGCCCCTGGACACAACCAGGGGTGGAATACATGAAGGTCCCTTAACAGACTTCGAACCGGAGTATCCAAGACGAGGACACAAATGACAGTTTTAGAGCAGACCGACTGAGTGTGACAACGGCGTGGAGCAGACCCTATCACATCTTCTGAAGTGCACGCTGTTTCCGAGTAGTAGCACCCAGGAAGACCTGATGCTGGCCGGGAGTAACGTCAGCGACGTCACCCACTTCTGGGCAGACAGGATCTGACCCTGTTGTTTCCGACACGATTATATACGATTATATATATCAAAAGTTGATTAAATTTATTTTTACTTTTATGTCTAACACAAAATAACTATTAAATTCGCAAATATAGATAGAGGGATAGATTCTTATTTAGAAGAGGTTAGTTTAATAATGAACGGACACAGACGAATAATGACGTTACATTTTTTTTTTTTTTTCATTTACAGATTCTTTATTTCATCTTGCTGATGATTCTCCTCTTCTGGCGCCCCAATCCTGAGATATCCGTCGTATTCTTTATCGTCGCTGGACTTTGGGGATTAGCGAACGCCATCTGGGTAGTACAAATCAACTGTAAGTCACCACACCATATGTTATCTCTTATCAATTTAGTCGCGAGTGTTCCTATACACCTGTTAACCAAGCTTATAATGACTGTCTTCTATCCTTCTTATCGGTGTGAGATAATGTACAGTATAATTTAATAATTTGTATTCCACACATTATTTTTATTTTTACATGTCCATTCTATAGCTTGAGAGAATATGGTCACCACAAAATGTTGCCATGAAGCTTTGTCAGCCGCCGTGTTCGTCGCATCATCCCATATTAGCTTTGACTTCCGGAGATCCGTCGAGCACATTCTATGTATAATTTACAAATACCTTCCGAGATTACTAGAGTCCAGAAGCCTTTTTAATTGGCAGCTGCAGTTTATCCAGCAGCATCCGAAAAACATGTGTCAGCCAACGCTATTTTCGCCTTTTAATGGACTGTAAGATGCAAGATTACCTCGTTTGCTCTCTCATTTGTTATTCTAATCAAAGTCAAACCGTCGTACCCTCAGTATTCTAGGCAATTATCGGTTTTAAAAACCCGTTTTATATTGGTAAGATGCCAATGTTCACAACCGTAAAGATGGATGAGAAAAATATATTGATAATGCATAGACTGCATCATATTTTGATCGAGAATAGCTTCGAGTCACAAATATTGCGCTCAGCTTTAAAAGACGTTCCAGTGTACTCTTTTTATAAACTGACACGTTTTAAACGTTCCAAGACATATTAAACGGTACACATGCCGCTTTTACAGACCACACTTACTCAAAAATAATTGATTCATATTCATTGTGTAAAACAAATGGAAGAAAATTAAGCCAATGTTCAGTAGCGTAGGGTTAATCACCTCATATTCTTCGTTAATAATTTTAAGGGAAAATTTAAAAGTGATTTCAAAATAAAAATAAATAAAAAAAAATTGTTAAATTAAATGTTTTTTTAAATTTAGAAACGCCTAAAAGCGGGAGTTCATCCGATCTGCTAAGAAAGCTCGCGTTCAAGGTGGGTGAAGCTTTTTAAGGAACCGTTTGCACTTAATTGTGGCAAAAGTAAACGTAACGGGCCATTACCCCCGCAGTAATGTTAATTCTCCGCTAAATAGAAGCCCGTTATAATAAACACTTTGGTAAACTCGCAGATAAAACGCCTCTCTCAACATTCAGAAAAAGTGTGGAACTCGATTTATTATGCGTTGTAAACAGAGTATGTTGAGCTAGCCTTTTTTATCAAAATTTCCCTTCAGGAAAATTTGGTAATCTCGTTCGATCACCATAAAAAAAAATATAACAAAACACTTTATAACGCTTCTGATACAACATCTCCCATTCAAGACCCCGGGCTCTCACGTCTTAAAGGCTATCGGAAGCCATGGACAGTCAGATTAGCTTTATACTCCCAACACCTAGACTTGTTAGTTTTAAGATGCGGTTCAACCCTAAATAATAACAAAGAAGACATCAACAGCATTCACCGAAAATAAAATTTACCATGGAAGTGAAGGAAAAGGATAAAATAGCTTTCATGGACGTTAAGGTTATCAAGAAAAAAGAAGGAGGTCTGGGCCACATGGTATATTGAAAGCCGACGCACACCAATAGATACCTTCACGCGGATTCGCACCACCGTCTAGCTCAGACAATTGGAGTTATCAAGACGCTAACAAAGAGGGCCAAACGTATCTGCGAAGAGGAACATCTGCAGGAATAACTGAAGGAACTTGGCCGGGCCTTAGAGTGTAATGTATACAAAAGGTCAGATATCCAAAGGACAACAGCAAACAGAAACATAGCACAGGGAGAAACCCATGAGATAGAGACAGGGAAACCCTAAGCCTTTCTGCCATAGACGCAAGGTACAACTGAGAAAGTCGCCTGGGTCCTACAACACTTTGGGATAAAAACTATACACAAGGCGTCGTCAAAGATCCGGGAGCGTCTTAGACTGGTCAAGGATTAATTTCCTTAAGAGAGCGATGGGATGTACGAACTCCAATGCAAGGCTTGTTCAACGGTGTATATCAGACAAACATCGCGAACTATAGGTAAAAGAGTAAGCGAACATGAGAGATCGTGCAGACTAGGCCACTCAATGGCGTCAGCACTGGCAGAGCATCTGGCTGACACTGGACATAAGTATTCATTCGAACCGGAATCGCGGCTCGAACGCAAGGAAAATATGCACGCCTAGTAAGGGAAGCCATTGAAATCAAAAGATAGCATGGCTTCCACCTCTAGCACATACTCTAAAACCTGTATGGACAAGCAAGGACGACCACATTCCGACATGACTTTCGTGAAGGTACAATTCTTAGAACATACCTACCGTACACGATTCTCCGTCCAACGAAATTTGAATGTAGTTGCCATGGAGATATCAATAACGCTCGTAAATAAAAAAAATTAAAATAAATAAAAAATATAATCTGACACCAACTCACAACTAAATCATCGATCCTGAAGAAGACCCCTGCAATGGCGGTTGAAATATTGGTCAAAAGAAATTCGCCACACACGGTTAAGCCCAAAAGCCACAATATCAATAACATAAAAGGTTTTTTTTTAATGTTTTCAGTATTCACTTTGAGATCCTTTATAAACAATAAATATTTATTTATTTACCTTATTTATACATGGGTCTCGTTGGGTATGGCCTCTGTGTGGGAGACTAAAGTTATCTTTCACTTTCAAAGGATATAGAAGGGACTGTTAAATGAAAAATGACCGCAAGCATTGTAGAAAAAATATCCGTTACGAATAAAAAAGCATGCGTAGCTGCAGGAGCACATATTTTTTAAACATAGCCCTACATATACCAGTATACAATGGCAGTTGACAGAACTTTGTGGTGATATTTGCCGTAATATACATGTTCCAGATATAAACACATAAAGAAAAATAAATGAAATAATATTTTCGGGTTTCATCGCTGATTTTTTCAATTTCCTGGCAAATTGTTGATGAATAGATTTTTAAATACTTATCAATTATTTGAGTTAAGCCGCTTCTAATGACCAATTGGTTGGCGTCGGATTAATCTTCTGATCTATTTAAAATGTTTGATTGAAGAGTTACTCAATAATATGCCTCGGATACTACAAATTATATCTCTACAAGTCATCTGCGTTATAAGTCGTTGATAATCATGTAATATATGTTTCTTCGGGTGTAGATATGATTATTGGGACAAATTGTGAATTGGTGATTGGTGGTGACGATGTGTTCCAGATATGGGAAAAATAGAATGATTAATTAAATTACACGGCCATACGTAGGCTTTTAAAATATATTTATAAATATATATAAATACACTAGTAATTTCAAATAACTACGTGACACATAAAACAATGACTAAATGTAGATAAGTATCTATTTTTATTATACTTTCATTTTATGTTAGGTTTTTATATTTATAATACAATGAAAGCAAAAATAATTATTTTTATGTGTTACGTCAAATTTTAAGACAGAAAACATCAATCACTAACAACTCTTTAAATAACTATAAATACTCGTACATATTCGATACGAGAAAAAATAAGTCATTTTAATGTCTTATGAAATTCATTATAATTAATAAATCATTAATAAATGAATGGTTATTCTGAAAGAGATCAAAAATACAAAGCAAATATTTGACTCGTCTAAAAATTCAATTAAAAATAATACTTCATTAACAAAAAAAATGTATTCATTAAAGCGTTGATTATCTTTAACAATACGACGAATTAAGTGAGCGAAATTCGGGACGACGTTAATGTCTTTTAAAGTCCCGAAAGATCGGATATTTGATTAAACTTTCAACAAAGCGAAAATACTTAGAACTCATAATTCATAATCAAATCACACCTTTAGAAATATTGAAATTCAAGTACTTCCTTATCTGGCGGAAAGATGGGTCGGCAATATAAAAAAATGTATATTTCATAATGACAGAAAGCTCATATAAAAATTTCCGACAGTGTAACGTCGGTCCGTGTCGAGAAATGGCTGAATTTAAAGAGATCTCTTTCTTATTTACCTTTTCTTTGCCCGCCTTTTTCATTTTGCCTTTTCGCAGAACTTATCTGAGCTTCTCCCTCCGTCTTCCCCGCTTACAATGGACTTTACATTAAATTGTTCCCTAACGAGAGGCAATTTCAAATTTATATATACATGCATAATAAATGTTCCGATAAAAAGGGGATTAAACATTTTTCTAAATAATCTTAATAAAGAAGGGAAACGTACTTCTTTCAAATCGAGTCGTAGACGTGGCCAAGTAAAACATTCTGAGAATTTTTTTCCAAACTCATAGGTTGACTCACGATTTCAGTAAAATATTGTTTCTTATAAAAAACTGTACATACTTGACTTTACCTGCTTCACACTAGATGATAATAAAGTCACCTTGATAATCCCATAATTCAACTCATTATCAGTTAGCAAAAAATTATATGGAAGAACAATCTCATTTGAAGATCTATTACCTAAAATAAATTAGAATCACATATATTTAAATTATATGGAAAATAATATACATTCTCCAGTTCAAAGTAATAGATAAGTTGATGATGGCATTTTTTTTTATTATTCAAGCAATAACCACATACTTGTAAGAATTAAAAAACGTTTCCCGAATTGGGTTGAAAGCTGCTATTTTTAAGAAGAAAACTAACAGTCCTATAGACAGGTTATAAAAAAAAAAACTTTGTAATAGCATCAAAAATTTCTATTGAATGATTTTTAAATCAATATTTTGTTAACTTAAACATAAAGTAAGCAGCTTTTTCAGATATATTGAGAGATATTTTAAAAAAACATGTTAAGCACTTCTGACTCAAGAAGTAATTAATTATTTTTATCCATTTTACAAACTCTTTGAAGGTTAATAAACTGTGAAAGCTTTTACCAACCACTTTGCAAATAAATTAATGACGGTCAGTAGTCAGTTTTCAAAGTTATACATTATAAAATATCGGCGGCAATTTGTCTCGGTACCGGCGATCGTTTCAATCGGCCAGATAAAAACTTTCCATCGAAAAAAAAACACTTAAGTGTTTATCTGTGTCCATTATTTTCCATGTCAGCGAAACTAGGGGGCGCTAGGAGGTTAAGATCTGGAAAGTTCGATTTTTCAACCTGATGTTCAACGAGGTAAGAAGGAATGAAACTTTTTTGTCGCCCTAAGCATTTGAAAAAAATATTGAAGCGATATTCATCTGTATACTTGGCTAGATGTAGGATAGCGTACCGATACGAAAATATGAAAAAAGAAGCATTTTATTTTCAATTGAGTGTTTTGTATTTTTCTTTTATTTCACTTAGGTGAAATAATGAAAGGTTTCTGTTTTAAATTGTCAATTTTGAAGAACGTACAACTTTATATTGAATTTCAAGAAACAAAGGTTTTATCATATTTTATTTTTTAGTCATGGAGACCAAAAATAGTTGATTTTTTTTTTATAATTTAAGTATTCACTTTAATATTGTATTATAATTTGTAAAATATATTGCTAAGTCTTAATATGGATTTTTTTAAGTCTATGTAAAATCATCAATTTTGTTTATTCCACACATTTTCAGCTTGAAACTTTTATTCAAACATCGCGTCTTGCTTTACGCTTTGGATACAAAGACGTAAATTGTATATTAGTTAAAAAATTCAGCCCGTGGAATCCTTTTCGAGCATCACTGTCGACTTGAATAGATTATGTAACTTATTTTTAACAACGCAGACAGGCTTTGAAATGCACTCCCCTCATATGTATATTTCTCCTTCACGCAATATGAGTCACTCATGACACTATTCAAGAAAAAGATTAACGAACAACCTTCTCAACATTAACACATATTTTTAGCTATAAGTTAGAGAGTATCTTTATTTATCGCACAGTTGGTAGGTTGTTCCTCCGCTTACCTAACGGCCCAATCATTCACGCATTAAAGTAGAGAGTAAATATCAGCTATTTAATTCACTTCATCCTACAATATAAAATATATATTTTTCTTACGAAATTTCACAAACGTATATTTACAATCATCGTTATGGTTCTTAATAATCTTTAAGCAAATGAAATGGAAAATTGACCAAATATACATTTAAAAATAATTTTCACTCTTCACTTAAAAACACGGAACAATTCATGCTTAATTTATACGATCAAATAAAACAATGATCTCTCTTAATTAATTTTTAGGCTGGATCAAACATGAATGTGTGATTTTAATTCATTAATTATCCGCAATGTAAATTTCAATGAGCTGACGGCTCATAAAATTACGATTCAATCTATAATAAAAAAAGTCTGTTATGCTTATACGAGAATGTGCACTGATAAATGTTCACTCGAGCTTTGTTCGTGATGATTGCTGGGACATCAGTCAGAAGCTACGACCGTAAGTCGTGGATTTACCGCTGCAGCCTGCGCCTGAATTTCACTTCCGGCCAACCGTGACGAGCTTTCAGCACGAGAGGCTGCGACGCGTAAGTTTTTCAACTTTCGCACGAGAAAAAAATGTAAGCACTCAACCGAATACGTTTTAAAAGCTGGCATTTACGTGATTTTTTTTAGTTTGGTTCGCATTGAAAAAAACGTATCATTAAAAAGCAGCCGGTAACAAATGTTTACTTTTTCAGACATTTATAAAATGTAGCGATCAAACTTTTTGTAATTATGAATTGGGTACATAAGTTTTACTTAGTTATATTATATATATTAAGTGAGAATTATTTTTATTTTTTATGAGGCACAAGACTATCTTCTGAAAACAGTTTAACGCTTGACGATTTTCCAAATACGTCTCAAGCACTACATTTTCTTTTTTACTTTTACCTACTTTTTTTTTCAAAAACGTAATAATCAAAAAATAACGACAAATTTATACATTAAATAAAATACAACGAAAAAAATGAATTTACTAGTCTTCTTCGTTGTATCAATCCGGTGGATTGGTTTGCAGCAACAAAATCTTGCATCTCGATCTCCACTCTTCTCGATCCTCTGCAATCCTCTTTAGCTTAGCATAAGAGCTACAACTCATGTCCTCAAGCACTTGCTGCAAACACTCCCGTCTAGGCCACCCTCTGCATTTTCTACCCTCAACCATCCCTCATACAATGTCGTGAAGAAGACCATCGTGGCGCATGATGTGACCGATCCATCGGGCTCGCCTCGCAAAAAATCGTGTTGTAAAGAAAAATCATTATTATTATTTTTAATGAGCCTTTTTGTATAATACCATTTTGTTCCAGGCAGATCTTTAGATTGTTGTAAATGTTTATTTGATTTCTTTTTTATTTCAAAGCTTAGCGCGACTCGTAAAATATTTTAATTTCTGATATTACTTGCCTGACGGAAAGTTCACGAAGGATGATATCTGTTTCGAAAACCCGGCCAGACTTGGAATAAAAGTTTAATTATATCAACTGTTGAAAGTAAAATACAAAAATCATATTATCCTTTGACGAGTTATTAAAATGTATATGAGTTTTTTTTTTTCACAAAATTTAAGCAACTCAAAACTGAGTAATGTGTTTTTATGTGAAAAACACTTTAAGCGAAGAATTTGATAAATATTTTGTATGAAAATGTACGTTTTGAAATTTAAAAGCTAGTTATTAGTGATCTTAAAGTATAAAAGTTAAGAGGAAAATATAAGTATATTTAATTGTTTATTACTCGATAGCTTAATGCATATAAATAGGAATGATATTTTTTGCCTATAATTATTTTTTATCTAATAAATTACTCGTATCAGTATCAGTGTAATAAATTGAAGTGGTTTATTAAAATAAATATCATAGACATTTAAAAACCAAAATAAGCTACTGAAAACATGTTTTTTTTACCATAGCCACTTGGTATTCGGAGCATATGGACACCTCAAATATCCGTTCTTACAGTTCTGTATACTCACAGATTGTCTAAGCTTTGTTCCAAAAACATTTATACCTCGGAGGTTCACATGGGAACATAGATGGTGCCCTGCTCCAGGACAAGTCTGCGAACTTGCAAAGACTGCGGCTGGTATTAATCTGGTACTAGCCAAATAAATATTTGGTTGTTTTATGATCAGGTTTTGTAAGGAAATCGGATGATCAGCTTCACGCTTTTGAGGCCTGGACAGTTTTTATTTCGTCCTTAAGGAGTGGCTAGACGTTACCGGGGATATTTAAAGAGCTTGGATTTAGTTAAATTGTTTTCATAAAATCAAGCTTGGTAGGGGTGCGAACTGACGATGTATCGAAATTTCATCAAGTGATTTTTCACCTAAAAACTATTATTTTATGTCTGTTTTAAATCAAGATTAAATATTAAATATATTAGTTTACTTGGAAGATTGAACAGGCACGTGTCATGTTATTACAATGTCTTAAGTAATGGAGTTACTTAACATTTGTTAAAATTTATATTTTTCGTAGGCGTGAAATAAAACATATGTTCTAGTTGTATTCAATAAGAGAGATAAAGCAAAGTATTGAATTACATTCGAATGGGTTTAAAAGCAAAATCTCATATATCCATTATCGTCAATGCTAAACTAAGTTTCTACAAATACTGTCTATTTTCATGTGAGCTTTTATCTTTGAATGTGAAGCTTTAGTGATATTTATTTCAAATGCAGAAACTTAATTTGAAAATGTAATTTTATAAATTAACCACAGTCAACTCACACAACTTAATTAATTTAAATATTTTATTTAACATTCTGAAAATTTTCGCGCAGGCACAGTTCTCGTTCAATCACTGAAGTTAAGAAACATTGAGAGGACCAAAAATTGTCTTGCTTATCGCATAGTCGGTAGGTTGTTCTTCCACTTACCTAATCGGAGGCACAACGGCCCAAACATCTGTCCTTATTGTTCTTCGTAGTATCAAACCGGTGGATTGGTTTGCAGCAACAAAATCTTGCACATCGATCTCCACTCCTCTCGATCCTCTGCAATCCTCTTCAGCTCAGCATATGAGCTACAACTCATGTCTTCGAGCACTTGCTGCAAATACTCCCATCTAGGGCGCCCTCTACAGTTTTTACCCTCAACCATCCCTTCCAGAATATCGTGAAGAAGACCATCGTGACTCATGATGTGACCAATCCGTCCGGCTAGCCTCTCTGAGGTGGCTCTTACTTAAAAAATTTGAATCTTGGCATCGAACCTCTTATCCTTCTTGAATGGAAAGCCCGAAAATACTCCATTTAATATTTATATTTCAAATTCAGAACATAATTCAAATTTTGTTTTTCGAATATCATTGTTTTTTAAATTATATTTTTTGGTTGTGTTCAAATGTTTCCCAACGTTTTTTATTTAAAAAAAAAATCAGTCTAAAGTCAATCTCGACCAAAATGGAATCGTGGAATAGCTTCGAGGGTATATCACTAGCGCATCTCATATATTTGCACAAAATAATGATTTGAATTCATTAATTCATCATAAATTATAAAATACTTTTTCCTCTTTACCTCATCATTTAATAATATGATATACACTTATTGGGTAGCAGTAAACCCTTTGTTAAATGTAAGTGTAGTTTGTTCTCGGGTGTGGTTAGCGGGCTGAGAATAACGCTCGGACGGGCAATTGGCATGGGCCGATCTTATGCTCCACTACTTGATTTGATTTGAAACCCTTTCTTGTAGCAGCATGTTTCTACAGTTTACACTAAGCAATCGTATTGTTCAACTAACATACGCTTAATATCATGCCTAGTTGGCTTTAATATAACCATTTGAACTTTATGCAATTTTAAAGCCGTCGTGTAATATTCTACTCGAGTATTTTTGAATGAATGAATTATTTGATTTACTTATAAGTCATTTTAGTAAACATCCTAAATATTCTTTAGATACTCGCAAAAAGATAAGTCAACAGACGCATACATCAAGGAAGGCTTGCGTTTAATAAAACAACAAATTCTTGAGTCAATATATATTAATTTGAAGCTCTTCAAGCAACTTGCCAAAACATTTGTATGGAGCATCTTGATGTACGGCTGTGTGATATATATATTTTTTTTTATATAAACACATACAGGAGAATACCGAAAGATGGTGATACTAATTCTGAAGTCTCATCTGTGAAATTCTATGACGATTACTATGGTGTATTTGGCTAAACGCTGCATGTGGAGTGTTGATCCGCCAACGTCATAGACTAGAGCCCGAGATTCACGCATCATCCTTTATTATTACAGGAATCTACTATGAATGGGTGGTCTTCACGGGACGACTTTCGTCTACCACCAATTTTAATTGATAGGCTATGACTGACATTTTACGGGTGATGGATCAAATTCACACCAACCGGGGTACTTTAGAGCTCAGATATCGATTAAAAATCCTTTTTTTTTTAATTTCCGTCGGGGATCGAGCCCACGACCTTTAGCTTGCAGAGCAAATGCTTTACCACTGAGCTATGAATGCCGGTAATATTATTGTGTACAATATATTGTGCTTATCTGAAAGTGATAAGAAGAGACTAGAGGCCTTTTAGCCAGAAGAATTCTCGGAATATCTTGAAGAGACCACGTCACGAACAATGAGGTTCTCATCATAATCAAGGAATAAAGGCACCTTGTAAGAACCTTCTCAGAGAGGCGAGCCGGTGGATCTGTCACATCATGCGCCACGATGGTCTTCTTCGCGACCTAGACGGGAGTATTTGCAGCAAATTTTGTAGGACATGAGTTTCAGTTTATGCTGAGCTTAAGAGAGTTGCAGAAGATCGTGAAGAGTTGAAATCGAGATGCAAGATTTTGTTGCTGCCAACCAATCCACCGGATTGATACTACGAAGAAGACTCGCACTACAGAGCTTTCTCATCAAATCCTCAGATTATTTTCTATTATGTTTCTGGGGAACTTTCGGTCAAAGAAATGTCTCGAGACAATGAATGGTCACTGAAAATTGGCAGAGCTGAGTGGTGGCTATTTTTGGTGACAATTTAATATCTTTATATAGTTGCAGAGGACCGAGAGGAATGGAGATCGAGATGCAAGATTCTGTTGCTGCAAACCAATCCACCGGATTGATACTACGAAGAAGAATATAGTACGGATATGTGGAAAAAATGTAAATATGTGAAATTCAGAAATTGATAATTTTCTCCGTTCTCAAGTTACGAATATGTACGTACGTTTCAAACACATTTACTTCTAGGATACCAAACATTTTATTTTACATACTAAAAATATGAAACTCATTTTTGTCACTAAAACCTTATAATTTGGTTGGCATAACATATTATTATATTATACTATAGTAATTTTTATTTAACAACAAACGCCTGCTGTTAAATATATTTGTATGAAAAATTCTTCGTTATTACACATTTTTGTTTTTTTTTCGTTCTCAAAAAGTCAGTTTACCCTGAAGCATACATCGGCATGCTTTATAATATATAATTAGAACGGTGTTTTTGTGTATCATAACTTGTTTACAAAATGAAAAATAAATTATATTAAGTTAAGAATTTAATTCTTTTTAAAGCACCGTAGCTTGTATTTTATGAGGAATGTCAGCAAAAATTGTTGGCTTTGGAATACAAAAAAAAAACCTTTTTAAAATGTTTTCTTTGTGAAGATTATCAACACAAAAATGTACTGTGCACGTGTATAACTTGTGCTTTTTGTACAAATGTTTATTGTAATGAAATAATACTGCGATTTCACCTTTTTCAAGCACAGAAAAGCTCGTTTAGTTATTTTAAGTTAGTCTTAGACTTAATAAGGAAAAAAGTGTTTTTGGAAAAAGAAAAAAAAATTAGCGTCGAGCTGTTTTAATGAACCACTTTAAAAGAAAGGTTATGAAAACGTATGGAAAGTAATGATCAAAATTAAATGAAAACGCAAAAGAACGCGTAAGCACGTTAAGGTATATAAGATATGTTTTTCTCAGAATGCGTAATATATTATAGTTAAGTATTTAAAATAACAAAGAGAAAAAGTTTCTCGGTGCAAAATTATTTTACAGTTAGTACCGTTTTAATTTAAATAAATTTCAGTAGCCACAAATTACGATTAAGTTCCTTTATACAAACTCTTCTGAATTAAATTATCTCGTTGAAAAATTCTCAAGTTTTTTTTTTCTTCGCGCGGCAGAACAATGAATGAAATTACTGTTTGTTTCGCCTTTAATTCTAAAGTTCACTGCATTTTTTAAAAAATATTTCCGCCAACTTCTTCTTAAAAGTTAGTTTGTTCGGTTTACTCACTTTACCCCACGTAACAATAAATAGCACGCCTTCCTCCGTGCTTTTTATTTTTGTTTGCTTTTCGAACGGCGAAAAAATGCATATTGTCTGTACTTAATATGCCGTTTGGCACACCTGTAGCCACGAAGGCACGAATAGGTTATTGCCCAAATTTAATATTCACCGTTTCGCAAACTCGTATTCAATTATCATAACATTTATTTAAGAATTAAAGTAAAAATGAGATTAATATAAATACAATGCACGTTTTATGAATTTATCGTGACTTTTTTTTGCATGTCTCCTATTTGGCTGAAAAATATAAATACCGCCATACAGTTCTGTCAGCTGCTTGAATCAAATTTTCTGTGTTTATGGAAATCTTACCTTAATTCACGGTCTTAAACGGGTTAAATGATACGCTGTGTATTATAGAAGATACCATCCAATAACGTTCCGCACCCAATGTTGCTTCACTATATGTTGATCCCACGAAAACCAGTGTTACAACAGTGAGTCACAAACTAATGTACACAATGTGTTGTGCCGCCGCCTTAGGACCTTATGGTCTAGCCCAGTGGTTCCCCAAACTCTTTTGACCCACGGACCCCTTTTCACTGTCTAAACTTGTCACGGACTCCTTGGGTGAAAAAGAAACGTAAATTCAAAATATAAAAATTACAAAAATAACATTCTTGTCTTAAATGGTAAATTGTGACATTAAAATAAAAAAATAAGTAATGGAAAACTTTGATGTACAATATATTTTTTTAATCAACGTTAACAAGAGACAACTTTGCTTAAATGATTTTTTATTAAAAAAATAATAGTTTTATTGAAATATACTTACGTGCGTTATAACTTATCTACGTAACGATAGAACCTACAGGGTGGACCATTAGCATCTCAAAATTTAAAATGCCTACAAAAAATATACACAATATGTGAATATAAATGGTATATTGAATTTCATATTACATAAATTAGGGTTTTGGTTTTTGTAAATAATTTTATATTAATATGAACCTTATTTATTCTTACACTCCTACAACCTAGACCAAAAGTTTTATATTACCGCCTGAAAAGTGTTAAGGCGTAATAACTATTATTGTCACCTGGCTACAATACCTGTCCATATTGAATTTTCTAAGGATTTAATTGTAGATCTTTGTGTTGAATACGATTAAGATATTTTTTGGGCACATTTAAGACACTAGACTCGAGTGGAGAGGCCAGGTTGTTCTTGAACAGACTCACGTACACGCTCTACGTTTTTTGGATATCTCGACTTCTTGGATCCGCTGCGTCTTGGTTGAGTTAAGATTGACCCGTTGTCACGAACTTTTTCACCCAATTTTGAATCGCTTGGATTGTTGGAGCTTGATTGGCGTTCCAAATATTCTAATGAAAACAAAATTTCCGTTTTGCTGGCATCGCAGAATCCTTGTTTCGATATTAATCGCAAAATCGGAGCGCAATTTATGCTTGGTAATTGTTGTCATTTCACTAAATTCCTATTTGCTGTTCTCGAGTTTGCCACCCTTTTCGCAACGATATCTATATTCGCACGGAAGTAACCGGTTTCTTAATGTTAAGAAGTTATTGGTCCAACCCGTATTTTACTTCTTTTTATTCAAGACTTGGAAATTTACTGTATGCACTTCATAATATTCACATAAGACATATCTCATTTATACATTGCTATTTATTGTAACTTCCAATTTAATAATAATGTGTCAAAATTTCTAATCATTTTATATTGAACCTTCCGCGAATCCCTAACGATGATCAGGGATCCCCAAATCAATTAAAATTTTCCACGGACCCCCCGAATGATCCCAGGGACCCCTGAGGGTCCATACGGACCACTTTGGGAACCACTGGTCAAGCCTTTGGAAGCGTCGGCCTTATATTACGATGTCCTTATAAATTCTGATTAATAAATGCATAAATATTCGTGCACTAGAACAGTGCCATCTCTTCAAGCTATTAGTGCTAAGCTATGAAAGCCACCAAGAGCTATCCATATTAAGTATGTACTCGGCAGACCTCCGGGCTTAACCGTTTTCACTACTTTGTCGGGATATTGGAACGAGGCAAGCATAGCAAGTTGAGTTGATGAAATTTAGCAAATGCTATTTATGACAAACATATACTCAAAACTTCAATTTATAGAAAAACGAATTAATAAATGTTTCTTCGTTTGATAAAAAATATTACATTACCAATTCCCGTGGAAAATTGATGATATCCTATCGGAGTATGACGCTTTTGATGGTTCTTCCTTTTATTTTTGACACAAATATTAATGATTAGCTCTAGCTCAGTAAATACTCCTGCGATCGGTTTCCGCTTTTCTTTGTAACGATACCGTTCTTAGAGCTCATAAGAAAAAACGTTTCTTTTAACTTTACTTTCAACAACAAATAAATGGCCGCAGTGTATGAACGTACCTGGACCGCGGTAGGAAAAGGAAATCCAACTTGCGTGTTTTTATTGAAGGCGTTCAAAAAAGATTTTCTCGTTGCTTTTATATTGAGAGTGATTGACATTTACCTTTGAATCGAAAGGAAATGTTCTATTGATTTGTGCAAACATGTATTTTTGTTGCTTTTGCGTTTAAAAAGAAATATAAAAACGAACCACTATAAGTTTCTCGGATTGATTTTGCGACTCTCTCAGTTCGTCGCAACTCACAAGTCACGCCAACGCTTCAGTATGTATTTTTTAAAAGGACTTATTCAGATGATTTGTGTCGCCCTCATAATCATCCACAAAACTGGGTATTTTCCTATGAAAAAAATATATGTATCCCTGATAAAATTTATTATGTATTTGTTGAATAATTGTCATATACTTGTATGTTATAATAGTATTATTACCGGACATGTTGGAAATTTGTTGTTAATTTAAATTGACTTTGACACATTCCATTTTAAATAACCTTGAATCGTTCATCTTTAACAATAAACAGTTTATAAATTAAAAATGCGAAAAAAAAAGTTTGTTTTTTCGTATTTTGAACTAAATTAAAATGCACGTTTCTGTTAAGATATTTAAATATTTTACGCATGTATTAACATCCCTTTTACTTAAGGAAAGGTGATTTCACGTCGCCGGCATCGTTATAAGGACACTTGGTGGATGTATGAGAAGCAGATGAACAACACACGTGTTTTTTAGAAGCACAATGAGATATATTCAAGTTAAAAATCGACAAACTTTGGTATTCGGCTCAGGCCACGGAAAATCAACGATCTACCTCAATTGAAAGCGGAGCCGAACTGAAACGGAGTGCGTTGTAACACGGCAACGCCCTTCTATCACCTATCGGCCCTTTGACGAATTATCTTCTGTCATCAAAATGGCGACACATGCATGTCCGACGAGCTAACAAAAGTAAGAGACGAAAGATTGTACATCGAGGTTTTCAGTACCAGCCTGCAATGGCTTTATCGAGGTATTATCAGTATTTATAGCACAAAATTATTATTCAAAGTAAGCATTTCAATTATTATATTATAATTTGAATAGTCTGAAACGATTTTGAATAACATCATATAATATATACTGCTTTCAGAAATCCTTGTAAAAGACATCATTAATTTGTAATACGTCAAACATTTGAATAATTCTTTACTCGAATTAAGAGAAAAAATATAAATAAAAATGCTTTTCGGGTGGCATTTGAGAAAAACTGAAAATGCTGAAATAACTGCAAGCTATCAGTAATCAGTGAAAATCACTGATTACATTCCTTGCAAGACTATAATCTTGAAGGTCGCGATTGTTGAGTTTGTGTCCGCATTCCGCATACTTCATTGAGAATCCGCAAACCACGTGTGGGCTTCTCCGACTAATAATCTAAAGCCTCTAAAGGCCCTCTGGAGATTCCATCAACCTTATTTTCTCGAGTCTAGTCCACAGAGACAAACACTTTCTGACGCGCAATTCCACAAAATTAAAACCCCATTACATCAACAATCATCTGTGGAACACACATTCAGATCTCGTTTATATGTTGTTTCTATTAGATTGAGCGAAATTAATATGTTTTTTTAACCCAACAAATGATTTATTTGTATTCTTTCTCAGCAAACTTCACACTTGAGTCACAAAACCTGTCGTGCTTTGCTTAATGATAAAGGCTTTGCTTACCATTCTGAAAGTGGTGGGTTCCAACTCAAACAGTCATTTAAATAAAAATATTTTTAATCGATTTCTAAGCTCTATTAATAACCCCAGTTGGTGTAAGTGTGATCCCTCACACGTGGTATGAAATTAGTGGTAAACGAATTCTTCCCGTAAACTCCACTCAAGCATAGTCCCCGTCAAAAGAGACATGCATGAATGCCAGGCTGTAGTTTTTTTAGTTAATACTATCAGTATAGTTTGGTTAAGTTAAGTTTTAATTCGTACGTAATATGTTGCTCATAACAATGGAACACCTAAATTGCGATTCATTCATTTGGTATAGTGGACATTTTGTTATGTTAGATATCTATTGATACTGTAACAGTGCAAATTAAATTAGAAAAATTGAATATTTATCAAACAATCAAAATTGTATACTTTTTAATTATTATGTTACATTATTTATGGTAGTCGCTTAAATGAAACCATTGCAAAGGTGATGAATACCTTAGAATCTAGAGCATCCAGCTACGGTACTGTGTGCTATTTTTATGATGTAACGAGTTTTCTAGTGGTACAAACGCTGCCTGGTATAACTATATACAGGTGTTTTTATTGACTTGCCATCTTTTTTTATTTTTTCTTCATTATCTTTATAACCCTTTGGTTATTTTTATGTTTTCAGCGCTGTCTGGAATCCTGTTTCCGGGCAAGGAAGAAGTGGCTTACTCCAATTTTCGTTTGTGGGAAGCCACTGGAAATGTCGTTGCCTACGCTACTTCCCCTTACCTGTGTACGTCCACGAAGATCATCATACTGATGGTGCTAATGTTCATTGGCATGCTGGGCTACTCCACCATCGAATACCTAGAGTTCAAGGCCAAGAAGGGCGTGGCCAAAGAGCAAAACTCCCAACTGATTGACACAAAACAAGAATCCCCACAATTGGAAACTACGATTCCATTGAGTCGCATTATTGTAACAAAAGTGCCGAAAGTATAATAATATAAAAAAATTATCAGATTTAAAACAAGCAGACTCCTAAAATACCAATCTGCACGGTTATAAAGCGGACATTTGAAAACTCTGTAAACTACGAGTATGTAAACGTGTTGGTACAATATTTTTAAATTAAATACTGTATATTTTGACTTTTAGCCATCTAGCAGCGATTGTGCGAAGTTAGTGATTTACGAGCATTTTATATTTATAAAGTATAAATTACTTTTATTGATGTTATCACCATGAAGTTTTCCCATCATAATGCTAAATTTTGTGGCTGGATACGAAACTTGATTCGTTAAGTTGGCACATTTAAAATGTTTCATTTTCTGGCTGCTATTGGTATTCATGACTTCATGGTACCTATGACAAAGTAATGTTCATACTCGTGTTTCTTCGTAGCCGCACTTAGTCCAAATCAACGAATGTCAATTATATCCCCACTCCTTCAAATTTCAATTAATGTCTTCAATGAGTGCATACTAGTGAATTTAAAGGCGTAAGTATTTACTTGACATTCATTTGCTTAATCAAGGGTCGGTTTTATATAATTTTATGTCAATTAGCATATTCGCAGTTAAAATAAAAGTGAAATGGTATATGCTAAATTTCACATTTAACAAGTCAAATACTCACATAAAAATGTAACCAATAACAATAAAAATAACTTTAGGATAACATAATTTAATATAAATCATTTTCTAAAAATATACATCTAGTAATTTGTTTATATTCTATTTTTATTTATCTGTCAGACAATCGTTAATAAAATAAACAATTTGGTACATTTTTATGTTTATGAATGTGCTTTATAAAAAAAAAACTTTTTTCCTAATTTAAAACAAAAAACAGTTATTTATTATAAAAATAAAATTGTCAAGTATAAAATATTTGATGCATCCATTAATGTAAAAAATTCAATTTCTTACTAGGTATTGTTTTTTGTTATATAAAAAACAAATCTTTTATAATATACTCATATTATATTATATAATCCAAACTCGTGGGACATAAAATATTTTATCTATATTTAATATTTCACAATGAATGATAATTTAATGCTGTGCCTCCATTACATGTATGTCGTCTATGCATAAAACAAAAAAGGTTTGTAAGCAAAGCTTCAAACCTCTTGCAATTCTAAGCAAAATGGAAAAGTTGTCAGAAAATAATTGTACAATAAACTGCTAGATGTCTCTACAAAAGAAATTTTTGTAAATGCGTTGAAATAATACGATTAGTTGTAATTTGTAACCAAAGATGGTCATAAATTAAAAAAATATACAATTCAAGAATTGCGTCTTTTGGTAGCTATGTATGAAGAATATGTTTTTCTCTTCAATATTTTGACTGTCGTATGTCCAAATCTGGGCGTGAAAACTTACGAATTTTTTTATGTATGCTTAAGTTTTTAATCTGGAGGTTATTTAAGAGCTCAATATAGATTTTAACATATGTTATCTACTAATTAATAGTATGGTTAACAATATGAACTAATGATAGTTTGCGAGTTCATAGTGCGTAAAAATCTTATTGTCAATATACTGTGATACGATACTTCTAATAACACAGAATGTTCATTAGAAAAATATTTAAGTGCATCGTATAGATATAGCTACATAACGCATTCCTACTAATGCATTTTTAAACTGCTATTGTTAAAAAAGCCTAAAAATTAAATTAATTGTGTATAAATGTTTTTTAATGCACCTTTTTTTACTTTAAATGGAAAGCACTTTTCAAGACATATGCATTAAAAAACTTAAATTGTTAAATTATTTAGTATTTAATTTGATTTATAAGAAATTAGCCTTGCAGGATGTATTAATAAAATGTATTAGTAAATATACTAATACTATGAAAAAAAAAACCAAGAAATTTGAATTAAAATTTCCGCGGGTTATACGATTCGAATTCATCTTTGGGCGGGTATCTCAAACACTAATGAATATTTAGACGTGTTATTTGGAACAGATGTCAGTGACAGTAGTGCCAACATAAAAATAAAAAATATATACGGATAGCTTAGCCGCGAAAATGAAATTCAAATTTCCCGGTATTTTTAGCTCACAGGAATGTGTTTTAAGGAGAGGTATATTGAATAAAAACACATAAATATTATGACAATGACATTTATTTGAAAATTGTTTTCTAAATGTTATTCTGGTAATGTAATCTCTGCTCTATGTTGGAGACAATAAACATTTCTTCCATTACAGTTATCGAATTGAATGTATTGTTATGACAATGATATTTTTTAATTTTAATAGAGACCGACCTTCATAACTAAATAACGCGCAAAAGCAACTAATTTTGCGTAATAAATATTATTTTATTATATTTAATTCAGATTAATCATTGATCCAAATCATATTTGATTACGATCTCACAAAAACAGCTTGAAAAAAGGTGGACTTAATTGGTACTAGTATATCCTTCAAAAACGTTGCATCAGTGCCGGCTTTAGGGGGTAGCAATGTGGGTCGGTGCCCCAGGGCGTCGAATAAGCTAGGGGCGCCGAGGCCAAGCAATCATACAATATAGGGCGCCAGAGAAAAATGCCTTAGGACGCTGTAGGTTCTAAAGCCGGTACTGCGTTGCATTAACGTTTTATAAGTAATATAAACAAACTTATTGCCGATTGATTATCACCATCAAGTAGATGTATTATAGCTTTAGCAAATATAAATATTTTGCAGTTGACTTTGCTACAATTTTTTGCGAACATAAAAGAATAAATTCATAAAAATAAAAGCTGTGTGCACTTTTTTTAATGTTTTCGTGTACGTTATGTTGGCTGATCTCTTTGTAGAATATGGCATTGTTTCTCATGTTGATTTACTTTCAGTGTTTATTTACAATCGTTTCATCATCATCATTAAACTGTAGTATATGCATAATATTATTTTAAGTATTGTTTAACATTTTACAGTGTATCCATAAAAGAATTCAATTATTTACATTTCATCCGCATTAGAATTTAAATAAACCGTATGAAAATACTTTTTAAACGATTTTTTTTCTTCAATAAAACACTGATGTTTTTTTATATCAATTTTAAGTTATGCTTTTATTCAATCGTGGATTATTTAATTATGGCATCACCCAGATTACTTAACATATTACATTTAATGTTTTATTATTTATTACTATAATCATTATATAATTATAACAATTAATGAACATTATAATTCCCTGTGAATTCTACAATTAGGAACTTTTACAATTGATTATATTTTTGTTTTAATAAAAGAAATGTGATGATTCTTTTTTATTTAACGCAATTCATTTTTGTTTTTCGCAAAATAAAAATTAACTTCTAATTCACAGCAAATACACCCAGTTTATGAATATCGAGAAGGGAATGGTTATTATTTTTTAAGATGCAATGAATAATCTATTTTTGAGAAATTTAAAATTTAGTCCTACAGTTATAAATTATCTATTTATTTTATTAACTACTGAAAATGCGGTCAAATAAACATGTTTTGTTTTAACAATTAGATCATCTGTCCTCTCTAACGGTACAATAATCCTTATAGTACATTTTTTGTTAAAAAATAATATTTACACACGATCCAATGATACAAGATGCTCCGATAACGTAATTTTTAGTTAATTTTTTGCCCAAAAATATTTTATTTCATGTATCCAAAATTCAATTTTTCTTATAAATTTTAACAGCCGAAAATACTTATTCCTCGATTTTGTACAATAGAAATTTTGATCACAAATAGTTTTTCATTGGTCAATATATTTATTTAGTCTAAGTCATCAGAATATACATATATTACATATTAAATGGAATTATTTTATGTAATATCATCATATAGGTACATACATTTACTTAAGAAATGAACCATCATTAAATGATTATTTATATTTGCAGCTGACAATAAAATATAGTTTAAGATGAACATAAAATTAGTTTTCATCATCTTGTACTTTGCGGAAATATAATATAACAATATGCTATACTTGAAGTATTAAATAAATAATTATTATTTAATCAAACTGAATGTATCAATAAATCTCAAACATGGATGAGTTTCATTGTAATACTGTTGGATGTAGTAAGCTTATCTCGTATAATATATACAGTGCGGCTTTTAGGGGGTGGCGAAGTGAGTCGGTGCCCCAGGGCGTCGAATAGGCTAGGGGCGCCGAGGAGAAAAAAAAATTCACATATTTTTTTATAAACAATTTGGGGCGATAGAAAAAAAGTGCCCTAGGGCGCCGCAGAGTCCTAATTCGGTACTGAATATAAAATATATCAAATTTCAAACGATAACTTTTTAAACGAAAATATATATTTATTACATATTTATTATGTGTTACCTAATTTAGATCTTTTTATGTAGGTTTATCTTGTACTTTAAATTTAAAACTGGCTATTTATCAAACATTTTTTATCACTTATCTTTAGAAGGTTACCTTCATTGTTGTGAAATGAATTGCAAAATTGCTTGACTGTTCGAAAGATACGCAGCTATTCAAGCATACGTATAGGTGTGTCTCTAAAATCTTTTGAAAAATAGTTTTTGTTGCCATGAAAATGCTGGTCTTTAAAATATACAGAGATATATATAACTTTCTATATATATATATTGTTCAGTTGACCAATTTTGCATTTTGTGTTATTTTTTTATTGTGCAATAACTTACAGTTATTCTCAATTAAATAGAAATTCGTGTATAATCGTTTAACATCCTAAGAGCCTAGAGTCTACTCTAGACCATCTATTAGATGTCAAAGCAAACCATGCTTGAAACAAAGTAGATTTGTAAATGTTTTCAAAAATGCAGAATTCTTTGGTTAACTAAATGTTCGAAAATGAACCATGAAATCGGTTTTTATTTTCCTGAAAAGATGAAGTATTAGCAAAAAAATTGATACAAAATTTCATAAATTGAAATGCAAAATTTTTGCTCGGCAGATAAACAGATAAATTCTACAGAATTTTAAATTTATAAATCGAGATTTAACTAGTTTAAACTTTTATAAAAAATCACAAAAAAAAATTACTTCGAAGTCGCATTATGAAATAAAACATTTATTTTATTTGTGTATTTTTTAATAAATAGTCAGTTTTACTTAACCTTTTGGATGCCATGACCCTGAATAGATCTATGCAACGCTTCGTGGATTATCGAAGATCTGAACCCCTAAGTGGTGTCCAATTTAAATTATTTTTTTCTTGGGCAGACGATAGATGTCTCCATAGACCCAAGCCATTGACCGAAAATATACATTTTTATAACACACCGGTGTGCTCACGGCTCTGGCGGGTTTTCCGCAGAGGACCCATATTTGGGCTCATAGCATCCATACGGTTAACTGTCTTTCAGAGTATCAAATATGTAATATTATTTATTTATCTAGTAATGGTATGACTATAATAATTCACAATAATTAATTAATCAGACTATTTGATTTTACATAACCGCTTTCTTTTAACGTCATAATATTGTGCAATAATTCATATAAGTATATTTAATGCATTTTATCCTTATAATTTTTGTATTCTTATTTATTTTTGTTAAATTAGTCGTATTTCCTTATATTTTTGACATTTTATGTTTAATAATATATAAATTAATATTATTAATACAATTTTTTCTTTTCTATACTTCATAGCTACGTAGGTAATGACTATATCGTACATTATCGTATACATATCAACACAATAGATTCTGAATTGTCACCTCTAAAATCATCACAAACTGAGAATTAATAATATTAATTTTATACAATATGTATTTCAAACCTTTTTTTCAATAAATTACATAATACTGCTATGATTGGGTTCTTCAGTTGATGTTTTTGCTACGTACATAAATGGAATAAATAAATTTAAGATGTTATAAACTTTTTAAAAACATCCAAGAGATGGTGATTGACTAATTTTAAAAAGTATTTCATAAAAAAATACCATAATTCATGTATTTGTTTTCTGTTTCATATAAAGATACAATTTGTAAGTTTATTTGACTCCGGAATATTGACTTGAATTTTGAATATGAATATATTTTTTAAAACATATTAATATATAACATATGTTTTATTCTATTGCTGGGATATTGGCTTATATTTTGAATTGTTTAATTTAATATTATCACATATTGTTTTAAATTAACAGTGCGGTTTAAAAAATAACTATTTATTTTCTTAAAAATATAAAAATAATATTTATTGTACACAAAATAAAATTAAAATAAATAAACTGTAATAAGAAAAACATTCAAATTAAAAACGAAGTATCATTTCTATGACAGTTTTACATAAAATAATGTAGCATTTTTATATAATGTGTATTATTCTAAAGATTTTTTCTTAATGTTTACTTAAAAAAGTTTGTTTTCATATTTTATTTGCACTTCTAAATTAGGCAATAACTACTCGTACTTAAATCAATGTTTCTAAAACTTTATCACAATAATAATTAATGTTTTTTTTTCGTATCTTAAAAGCTGCTATGCAACACTTCTGAAGTCCATTTTTTCAGTTATACTACTTCACATTAAACCATCCCTTTAGACATCATCCTCACGGTATTTTTCAGTGCCTGCCTTTTGTTACAGAACCATATTCTGATAACTTCGCGTTCGTATCCCAACTGGTGGGCTAGTCCTGTAATTTCAGTTCCTGAAATCATACAAAACTTAATTAATACATAATAATATAAGTGATATAAATATTTCAGAAAGTATTAAAATATTTTTGAGTACATTCAATACAGAAATTATTTTTTTCTTTCCATGTTCGTTTAATAAATAAAACATACAGTCACCTCAAACTTCCGCCACTCAATTCTATCCATGCTTTGTCCTTTGACATCTCTGCATCTAATAGTTTTACTGGGAATTCGTATGATCTTCGACGACCTTCAAGGTGGTATCACGAAGACTTCATGAAATGGCTTATTTAGTAGAATCCGAGGCATATATTTGGTGGTTTGTTAATTAGAATTTTTAAGAAGATCGAATAATTAGCACAATGCTCCCGAGGCCTGAACCATTTGTACCTAATCATGAGATCTCACCAAAACAAGTCACACAAAAATATGCATCGAATATTATTATTGTCATCTCATCATGTCTTCGAGCTCCTACCCTTAACGGGAACCATATTTGTTTCCAGGTGTACCTTCGGGTGCAGAGATCTCTTCAGTCAAGGCATATACAAGTACAATGGTAAATGAATAAGTGGCGGCATTTTTTGTTGGCGGTATGGTACGAAAATGGGAAAAAGATAACATTTTTTAATTTCACAGATTTCACCTTCTGATGTATGGTTACGACTATGGTTCAATGGTGTCTCACCTGAGGGATGTGTGTTCCTCTCAAAGTGGGCGTTGAGGAGTTCCAAAGCTTGCGGTGTGAAGGAAGTGCGCCTTTTACGCTTTTTGCTGGGCTCCATACCGATGAAGTCCGTCAGGTGACCCTGGCCAGTGGCGTACCTGCACAGACGGGCAGCCTCACTTCAGAACAACGAGTAAAGAAAACCTTATTATATGATCATCAAACACAAAGAAAAACTTCAAACAATCAATAAGACTGTAGCGTGTGATATGTTGATATATTTATTATATTTAGATTGTTTGAAAATAATTGGGAATCAATCAATTTGTTACGTGTTGGTTATAATGTTTTTTTTTTATCGTATTTAAAAAAAAAAACAAAAGAGTCTTATTTAGTTTTAAATAAGTAAATAAATACAGTGTAAAATTGAAAATATGAATAAAAATTCGCCTTTTTTTAAGAATTGATGACTTTGACAATTTAGAGATTTTGAAATGATGATTTTTATGAAATTATGTCTATTATACATACGTCGTTATTATACATTTTTAGTGCTTAGTTGTACAACCTATATTTATACACATTAAATAAACTTTAAATTTTGTATATAGTATGGTCTGAATATTTTGAATTAACGGAAATTACGTTACGTAAAATAAAAACTTTTTTTTTATTACTTGTGATATGCCTCGTTAATCAATAACTATTTATGATATAAACATGCTTGCGATAGTCAGTATAAATGGTTCATATATCCAGCTACTGTGTATAAATACAAATAAACTACAAAAATGCAAATATTCTACTCAAAGTAAAAGGGTATGTCATTCCATAAAACATAATGAATAATCAATACACAACACAAAACAATATTTAAATAATTATATAACTGCAGATACATAATAAAATAAACTTAAATTATATAATTAATTTGTATTTTTTTGATTATTTTTACTTGATTTTTTTTTTTTTTTATATAATGTCTATTAATATTTGTTCATGCCACCTCTTATCGGAAATTCATATAAAGAGGTTTTTTTTTTCAAATTCAAATTTATAATATTTTTATATTAAATAAGTTACAAATTCTTTTTTTGTTTTGTTTTTTAAAACACTGACCTTTCTTCAGCTTCCTTCATCCATCTCTCTAATACAGGTTTGATTTTCTGAGCACTTTTTGGCGTGATATCCAATTTTTCAAATCTAAACATACAAACAACACAAATTAGAATAATGAAAAAAAAGCAAGCTAAATAATATATATTTTAAATTAAAAGAAATAGTTTGAACAACCGGATCTAAAGCACAGGACATTGACCGAATGATGTCTCTACAATTATTTGGTTATTCAAATTTATGTTATTTATATAATAAATACATTTATGTGAGGAAAATAAGTCGCATGCCAATGCCCTGGCTTTCGATATATTTTTGAAAGAATAAATCTATTCGACATACACTTAACTAGATAAATAAATAAAAATGACATAAACAATCAGAGAATAAAAATTAATTTCGATCGTAAATTGTGCTAAACCGAATAGTAAAAATATCATTAGTTAATCATGCAATTTGAAAAAAAAAGATTCTGGATGCAAAAGATATAAAATATTTACAGTTTTTTTTTTTCATTGTTACGTAAATATAAATGCTTTATATACTGTGTTCGATCGATAAATGCTTTTACAGTGTGTTTTAAAAAAATCTGGATAGAGTATGTTTTTTTTAATATAGTGGAAGGATTTTTGCTAAACACGTACATGTTTTGCTGCTGAGAAGATAGCTGCGCAGCAAACATCTGCGAAGCCAGGGCACTGGGGACGAGGATAAAGGAGTTAGACAACACTGACAGCTGACAATTAACTGACAACTGATAAATTACTGACCACTGACAATTAATTGACAAAGGGTCAAGTAAAAACTGGACATCATCAAATCATCAAAACAGTCACTATTGCGGAAACTTTGTGATTCCTTAATCTGAAATAATGTTTGCAATCCATTTTTGAATCCATAAAATAATCAAATCTGAAACATATCGATTTTTGAAACTAAAAATACATTTTATCATTACATACACCTTGCAAATACGATTTTATATTTTTAGTATATTTTTCATTGTTTATAATACCACTGCTTCGTTCGTATAAAAATTAAAAGTATTTTTTATTTACTGTCTAAAAAAATATTTAATATATTTTATATATATATTTCTTTGTTGTTAGATTGGTTTTATAAAAACAGAAGCTGTAAAATCATTCAGATTTAATTGGTAAATAATAAAAAATGGTATTGTAGCTTTTGGGTTCAGCAGTGTGTGGCGAATTATCTCGTACCAATATTTCGACCGCCATTGCAGGCGTCTTCTTCAGGGTTGACGACTTTATGGTTAAGTTAAATTAAAAAATAGATACAAATTACAAATATTATGAGAAAAAAAATATTTTTTTATCTTATATTTTCACATTCACGTTATCGTGTATCGTTGAAACCTAAATCTCCCTGTCTAAGCTAATAAAATATAAATTGCTTTCAGAAGACATTATTTTATTATTTATTAAATTAAATTGCAAAAAAACGTTTTTTACCTGCAGATTGCGCTTTGGGAGTATGCTGGACCTTCAGTGACCGACAAGGCTTGCCCCACTTGGGTCTGGGTAAGTCCTAGACTAAGCCTCCGTAGCTTGAAGGCTTTAGCGAACTCCTTGATATCGTCCAGGTTGATGCCATCCACCACGTTGCTGGACGTCTGGTTAATGGTGGGTTGGTCTGGAATATATATCATTGCCTTGTTATTTGTGAGTCAATCATGATATACTTATGACAGGGTTTTTGTTGTTACAAGTCAAACTGTTTATCTTGAGTCTCCTGACGCTAGTTCTGAGTGTGAGATCAGTGATACTAAATGTGTCAATAAATTTACATAACCACATTTATGTTACCTATTGTATTTTTATTTTATATTATATTATTGTATTTATATTATTGTACTTCAGAAACGCATTGAATTGATAAAATTTGTAATGTTTCTGCAAGGAAAAAATAAATAAAATTGAAATTGAAATCATTAAATGGTCAATAAGTCATAATCAACTTATGCAAATACGAATTCACAGCAAAAACCTACTTAAATGATATTTCTATAATAAGAAAACGGATAGAGATAAACATTCATTTTGTTAAAACATTGGATGCCTGGATTTGAACCACTTATTGCTTACCATACAATATTCATTTCTTTACCCAACAGATGACAGTAGCTGTTAACGTTACTTTAAGTAGAAGACTGCCTTTGCCTTCCATGCCAGTGGGCACAGATACAATCACCAACAAAGTTTTTGTACTTTCGATTGTTGTGAAATTAATCCCACAACTATATAACACCAGTCAACGCATATTTATAAAAATTGGTTATAGACACAAGTCGTACCATGAATACAACCTAGTCTCTTTAAAAACGGACAATGCGTGATTTTCGTACTGTAGTTTTGTATACGGTGATCGATCAATATTACACATACGTCAATCGATATTCCGAATGGCAGGCGTGATATGATCCACAATTAGGTAAAAATTTAATCAGGGACAATCGGTATTCACCTGTGTGCTTAAATGAAAAAAAAACTTTGAAATTAGTACTCAAGAAATTTAAGCATCCATCTAAAATACGTGTAGTTTTTTATAATCTTCAAAGGGTTATTAAAAAGTTGGATACTTAAATAAACGGTGAACCTTCCTTTGGGCTTAAATTAATTGCGGCCGATTCCAAGAAAAAGTATTTTGAACACGATAATTTATAACTTATGATTTATCTGATGTTATAATAAAAGTTGTTCTTAAAAATGCCTTAAATTATTTGATAATTACTTGTAATTGGATAATGAAACCTTAATCCTGTACCGATCGAGACCAATAAATCTTAAGAAAACAAAAATAGATAAACACATACAATTAGTATTAAGATTCAAGCAGGTAAAAAACACATTAATCGAAACACTGAAGAATGTTTAGGTTCTTCGGAAAGTTATTTTTGCAACAGTTAACTTACTCATATTTCTTGCAGCCAGCTTTACCTTTAAGCTAAATTATCATTATATATTTTGACAGCTGATACTAAGGTTTATTTTTCAAAATTATCGATTAATTCTACTGAGTAGATTTGATTGGCACTCTTTCAAATGTGGAATCAGCAATATAGAAATATTTAATTTTTGTTTCTCAAAAAATACACATCCAATTTATATTCGTATAAGTGAAGTTCCAAAATTGTTTGCATAAATTCGATGCGTCAATTTGGTTGTTAAGTAGCATCACGTTCTGGAAGGACAATTGTAATTGGTAAAGATACAATAAAGGCAACTAATTTATGCGAACCGGAGAATTACAATTAAGAGTCATGAACGGATGAACTCGAAAGATTTAAGTTTTCGATTTCCATCGTTCATGACAATTTCAAATGCCCAGGTTTATTTTTAAAAAATCCCGTCGTTGAATTTCTCGTTTTGTGTAGTGTTCACATTATTTTAATATCAATGAGCGGAAATAGTCAGATAAATTTGTATAAACCTATGTAACAATAACTTTTAATGATTTTCTTAACGTTTTTAAATAGGGACTTCCCTTAATAAATAAATATGTGAATGATTTTAGTTTTTAATCATTAACGAAAATATAAATTAATTAGATTAGATCAGAGTGGGTTGGTAATTAAATAATGCGATAGGTTTTTTTTAATCAACGGCAACTGTCTAATTTATTGAAGAGTCCACTCCAGTCTGACATTGCGAGCCAGTTGTGCTTAATAGATATCAGACGTTTAAGCTTCATTATCGCAATTAGGCTGCAATTATCCCTAATTGTAAGAACACAAAAATACACCACACAATAATAGGTAAGCAGCCGCGCAATTTGGAATTACAGAGTCATATAAATTAGACCACACCCGACTATTTGCCAAGATACTTGTACGTCATTTCCAGAGATAATTTAACGGCAATTTTATATATTTGTCGGTAATTTGTGACACATTCTGCAATTGCTATCGGTGATGATTCGATTACTTTGTATTATTTGGTAAATTAATACAACTGCAAATATAATAGCTAATAAAAATGCTTGAAGCTTGACTCGTAGCCACATCGAGGCCAAATATAACAATTAGTGATAACCTCAAAATCAACGTTTAAAAATAGTTTCTTTCACCCAGAAATACGCCTTATTGTTGGCATTAAAATATAGATAAGAACTATTTTTTATTGCAAACTTTAATTGAGATATTCACTGCTTGAACCAGCAAAATTATATTTTAGCTATACCATTAGACTATTTAGAGTAAGACCTTTTTTTGAGATTTTTTTATTTCTTTACACTGTTTTTCATAATACTCATATGACATAATATTGTATTTTGTTGGCGGAAATTTTACAGATTTCTAATATTGAGATTTCAACATTAAAACTTTAAAATGCATATCTTGTTATTAACCATGTTAATGTCTCAACATGTCAATCCATTTCAAATATTAAATAGAAAAAAATCATCGTGATCCATGTTAAAACGAGGAAAGAGGTTATTATATATTTACTTAACGAAACATTTCTAAAAAAACGGACCTACTTACACATTTAATTTAAAATAATAAATTAAGAATTGAAATATTAGTTTAACAATCACCTTTAACCCTTTCATTACGGTTCGGTTTGAATACAAATTATACTGTCAATTATAAAACCAGTATTTTAAGCACAAATGTACTTATCTGGTCTATTTTTACAGATGATGCATAAAAAACTATTCTAAGAAAGTAGCAAAACGATATATCATGGCTACCGATGTCAACGGTAGGGGAATCTTACACGACATATATCGGGTACCAATGCGAACAGGTTAATATAACAGAATGAATGATGATAAAATAGTGAAATCGAAATTTCGTTAACATATTAGACAGTTTGTTAATTGGATAGGGAAATAAAATTCTGAAAAATAAACCTACCGATTCTACTCGGAATAATATTGACAGCTGACCGAATGTACGTCTAATTACACATCGGAGTTGTGATATTGACAGTTGTTAGGAAACAGTTTGGCTGAGGTGAAGGAGCCGGATGGAAAATAGATGGAGGGCAATTATTGGTATTGATCCAGGATTATTAATTCATTATTAACGAAAAGTTTTGAGTAACTTTTGGCCGTTTAGGCTTGAACCGCGTTACAAAACATACAGTTGTAATATTCAAACGCATAATTATATTTTACAAATAATCAGGAAGGTATGATAATTAAATTGCATTATTTCAGAGGTTTTAAAATTATTTTTATTTTTTATTTAATTATACTGTTTGATAAGGATTGTATATTTCAAATAAAATACCATAGAGATATCTATCGTTATACGATGGTATAAATACATCATCTTTCGCGTATCCGTTCAGGGAGAGAAATAGTCGAGTGGACTGCGCGGTGTGTAGAACGGAGCAAAGGTTGCAAGGCTCGTGGTTCGAATCCCGCGTCTGCCGATATTTTTTCTGAATGAATTGATGCGTATAAAATTTAATGTATAATTGTTTGTGTATATTTAATTACTAATTGCAAATAAATATTACAAAAATACATTTTTTTTCATTAGTGAATTAAAGGAACCTAAATATTTTGATGTTGCATTTGATTCATGCTTTATACAATGCGAATGGATTTTCTATAATTAAAAAAAAATATATATAAATAAAGATAAAATTCACTATTAAAAAAAAACTGTTAATGTTTTACCTACTAACTTGAAAATTACTTTAGTTTTTAGATAGGTGTTTAAAAAAAATTGCAAAATTGTGACGGCAAGAAAATAACCTTTTTTTATATCTAAAAGTTATACAAGGCCATCAATGAAAAATAATCTTGTTCTTTAGAATAGTAATTGAATTGTAAAAAAATAGAATAAACAAAATGAAAATTTAAGACTTCGAGTTTTGTAACGGTTCAGAGAGTTAAAAAACAGAAGCAATAGTATCGAAGGCCTACGCGGGAGAATTAATCAGTATGTTCAAAGGTTTTTAAGAATTTATTCCACATATTTTTTTTGACGACATGTTTCAGCTAGATCGGATGGCCATTTTCAAGTCAATTAGTTAAATTTTTGTTGGCTCTATATAAAGCAGAGTCAGTGAAACGGTGGATATGAATTGTGTGATGGGTATATGTCGCTTAGGAAATCATTATAGTATAGGGGATTCATTGATGTCACAACAAAATAATATTTATAATTACAAAGGCCATTAAAAAACAATAAACATTTACATCAAAATGCACTTAAGTAAGAATTCTAGATAATTTTAGCAAAAAACATTTTAAATGGATAATCCAAAAGTAGATAGGGAAGCTATACAATTCTAAGTAAATATATAATTAAAATTAAAAAAAAATAAAAAATGTTCAAACAAGTTGGATTATTAATCCGACAATTTCCTCCCTCGCGAGGCTTCACCACTTTTAATTAGTTTCTTTATCAGTTGGCGTTGTCCAACAACTGTGAAAAATACAATAGTATAGTTCTGTTTCTAGCTAATTCTTTTAATTGCTTAATATTTCTTTTGTCAATGATCTACGATTAGCTCACCTGGTGAATCAGCCAGCAGATCAGAAGCTTCAGAGGCAGGTGAAGCTTTGCAGGGAGGCGTTCTTCCACTCTGGCCACCAGGAGATCCTCCTCTTGCCGCAGTTATCGTGAGTTCACCATTGCTCGCCGCTAGCCTGAACATAAATCATGGTCACATAAACTAAAGGATAGCAGAATCATGTGAATCTAGTAAGCAGCGCAATTACTTAAGCGTCGTTTACACTAGGCTGCCTGCCAGCCGCTGCTTACTTTGCTACGATACATCAAAACTTGTAGCTTCGTGTCAGTGATATGCAGCCAGCGCTTGCGAGCAGCTTAGTGTAACCCACGCTTACGATACAGAAATACCAGCTAATGAAGAAAGAGTATATTTGATTTGAAATATCTATGGTATAATTTGTAAATGAAAAAAAATGTTTTGCAATGCTGGTGTCAATTGTTGGGCTGTAAGTAATTATGAATTGTAGTATAATATTATAAATACTTTATTTTTATTATTTATAACTTTATCGATCGTAAAAATCTAAGTAAATGAGGATAATAATGATTCATGAACTAATGGCAAGTTTCAATATTGCGAAATGGTGGTCATGAACGACTATGAGCTATAAATAGACGTAAAATGACAAAACACAGTGATGCTTATAGGATACAAATGTAGTGTTTTACTGCCAAGTTATTAGTTCTTGCATCTATTTTTTATTCATTATTTTATTTATTAATTGAATTAACACTATAAGCATGATTCTTCGAAGCTTGAGCTACAATAGACGGAAACCAAAACTTTGATGGGTTACCATCCATTGCTTACTGCGTGTCGTTGAATGAATTAAATTACACTTTACAAAAAAATATTTAAGACCTAGAGTACGCTATTCCAATTACCGTATCTCTTTGAAAACATAGTAGGTTGTTTGTTATCAGCAAAGAGTTCAGATAATTATTCCGACACTCTAGAGGCCTGAACCATTCAGTCCCAAAATGCGATTTGACGCAACTAACGACACGCTATAAGAAACAGGCGGTAGCCAATCTGTGTTTTCCGCATTTAATCTTGACTGACTTCGGCGATATAATAACAACCACGCTAATAATGTATAAGTATTTACCTACATTACTAATTTGAAGTCTTCATTAACTATAGTGAACTGAACTTAAAAGATTTTTGAAGTTAACGCACGTTAAGAGAACAAGCTCAAATATTACTTCTGGATGGTGAATACGAAAAAAGAGCTGTGTGATTCTTACAAAAGTTTGAGAAGAACTGAAATAACAAAAATTATATATAAAAAATCGTTAAATATACGCTTAACACATAATGGGAGGGCAGTTATAACTTAAATGGCAATAAAACATTTATATAATATAAATTAATTTCACGTATGGAAGGTATAAAAACATTTTTACTCCGAGTCGTATTGAGCAAGTCGCAATTATTCACAATAAAAACATCTATAAAGTTTTGTTATCTTAGGTCATTATTCGTAATAAAATGTGCATAATTAAAATGATTATCATAATTCCGTGCAGAACAGAAACAGAGTTAAGTATTTAAATCATTTCGAATCGTGTTTCAATATAATTATTTCTGTGGCATTATGCTTATATAATGACAGCGTTTTATTGGAGAATGTTAAAAAAATATCATGAAATTACAGTGAATCTAAACATTTTGAGAAAAATATTAGTTCACTTAGAAAATTTCCAACTACAGTGGATATTTTTCTTTTAAAAGTTTTCCTAGCGCTTAAGCCGTTTGTACAACATAATTTGAAATTTTAAAACGTGTAAAATATTTTACTGTCGATTTTTTCTATCTGTATCAGCTTTCACTTAAAGCAAAAACGTTGAATTTTGAAATAGAAAAGTAAAATAATACTATTTCCGTAAAACGTTTTATAATTTCTGTAACCCGTACCTTACAAGAGAAAACTTTCAAATGAGTTTGACGCTTTAGTGAATTTTATGACGTTAAATTAACTTGTTCTGATATATGAAAAGTATGTGCAGTGTTTGCATGCATGTAAAAGAAGATGAATACAAACATTAAATATATTTTTTAAATTATTTCGATTTTTTCGATCAATATTTCTTGGTGGAATTCCATAATATCAGATATAAAATAAAAAAATATTTAGAATTTATTCCACATATATTTTTTGACGACATGTCGATGACGATGGCCATTTTCAAATCAAAAAATTAGCTTTGCAAAAATATTTTGTAGTTTCGTCTTATTTCTGTCTTTCAAAAGTTAGTTAAATAAATATATATTTTTAAATAACCCCATAGTCAATTTGCAGTATTCAATTGATGAAATAAGATTACACAACGCAAAAGTAATTAAAATCAATCATTAAATTAAATGTAACCTACACTTATATTAATTATACCATAAAACACAGAACTAAAATCGTGAAATAAATTTACAATATTAACGTAATTGAAGACGATCCACTTAAATGTTAATAACAATAACGTAACAATATTAAGAAAGAGAAGTAGAATACTGTAAGTGATTTGACAAATTATATACTTCGAAAAGATTAAATGAAAAATTAATAATATTACAACAAGCTAAGAACTGACCTGCTGATACTATTAAGTGCAGCGGCCGCTGCTGCTACAGATTTGTTGTTATTGGAGCCATTTATTCCATTGGAGACACCTCCAAGACCGTCTCTTTCACGTTCCCTTTCCCTCTCTCTACTGCTGCTCTTCTCCCGTCCAGCATCACCGAAATACGAAGACTCTCCATGACTATTCTGATGATGGTACCCAGAGCTCTCACTCTTGTACAGCCTCTGCTGATGATGCTGACTGGATTGATCCGACCAATTGTTCATCGATGAAGGAGAGTGTTGGTTAGTAGCATTCGTTTGAGGAACCGTTTGTAGTAATGGATGATGAGAGCTTCCGTGGTGGATGTTAGTTTGAGGTTGTTGCTGCTGTTGATGCTGCTGCATTGCTTGTAGTATTTGCTGAGCACCTACTCCTCCATTTGCAAGAAGTCCTGGGAGTGCAGCAGGGTTGAGGAGGGCGTTTGTTAAAGCAGCGTTTGCGCTTTGACTAAGGAGATTTCCTCGCATGGCAGGGTTTGCTGGTGGACTACCCAGGAGCTGGTGGGGCTGAGCCATGGCTTGGAGGTTTGCAAGAGAGGTGGAGACGACTTGGCCATTGTTTAGAGCTAGATTCACCATTTGGTCGCTGGAATTTACGTGGTTTACTGGGATTGTGAGGATTGTTTGCGTCGCGATTCCTAAAAATAAACATTTCAATTAAATTCTGAAATACACAAAAAAAAACATTACACACTCTGAAAATAAAATAAAATACTTTGCGATACATTTTGTGGATTTAATATTAATTTTGTATTCCTTAATGTGCGTTGCGTTCTATTTTAGAGAAGACACAAAAAATGCCTAAGATAACTCATAAAAACGTCAATCGTTTTCGAAAATAATATACATGATTTATATTACATTAAGCAAATAAGGTATTGATGATAATTTGTTATGAGCATTAAATGCTCCAAGTAGAAGTGAACATGGCAGATTAAAAATAATCAAAACGCCATAAAATTACTTACGACTATCTTTTATCATACATCCGTTCTCTATGTAGAGGATATGACCACTACAAGTCACACATCTTAGGTTTTCACGGCCAGATTTGGTATTGTTGCTTTTGGGATTAGCCGTGTGTGGCAAATACTCTAGTACCTAGGTAAAACTAAACCCAAATGCTACAATACCATTTAAAATCAATTATATAAAACCAGGATGTTTAGAGATATGATGATAACGTAAGATGGAGCCGAGTCTAGTAGAAAATGCTTTATTTTATTAGAGTTGAGCATTTGAATAATAAAAATAATAGTTTAAAAAAAAACACCTTTAAAATAAAGTAGTGCATTTGTTAAAACAGTATTTGAATTACTTTTTGTAATCTTAAATTACTTTTTGTAATCTTAAATTAAAAATAAAACACTATGTAAAGAAAAATACCTTGCGATGTTGGGATTAGAAGTTGCGCTCCTTGTATGCCCTGCACCAGCTGTCCTGATGCCAGGATGAGTTGAGGCATGGGAGAAGGTAACGCTGGCTGCAGAAGACCTCCACCGGCTGCAGCACCAGGACCACAGCCTGGGGGACCTCCTGCAGAACTGAGGCCTCCTGGTAAATAAAGGTAAATAAATTTTATTGACCACTAAGAATATTTATTCTCGTACATAAATGTCATTCACCGATCTTTCCTTTGCTTAGACTGTTCAATGTTTAATAATAATATACATTCAAATAAAAAACGGTGAAAATAATTGGAATACAAATACAAAAAAAAAATTAACGACATTTTACCCCTTTATCGAGAGCTAAGTTAAATTTCTATGAGTAGAGATTTATTGTTTGTTTTATTAAAATTACTATTATTTTCATCTATGCAGAGTTTGGATTTTTTTTAATTTCCTTATTAATCTTTTAAATTTATTAATGTTTATCAAGTCTTATTTTTACAAAAAAACCTAATTACTTCATAACTACTACAGTATTATTTAATACGGTTTATGTACATTTTCTTTTGACATTTAATGAATTGATATAATAGAGAAAAGCTGAAGATCAAGTGGATATAATGGAGAGTTCCAGAATATCTTATACGATTGTCCATTGTAATGATTCTAATAAAAATGAATTTTTGTGCAAAAAAGAACGCCTAAAAGACGAATATAATAGTTGATTCAACTATTTTGCCATCTTTCTTAAGAGGTTGAAAATCGTAAAAAGCATACATTAAGGATGAGGTGAAGCTACTTACCGCCTACGCTGAGATTGAGTGGCGAGCTAAGAGTGGGTGCTGATGCTGGAGCCGCTGGAGGCTGTTGGGCTTGAGGCATTGCTGCTAGTCCCTGGAGACTTGCAGCCAACTGGGACACTTGCTGGGACAGTTGAGGGAGACCAGCCAGACCTTGCAGTCCTCTGAACATGCCCGACACTGAGAAAAAATCTTCTATAAATTTTACAACTAGGTGGCTAATGCCTACACTTAACCTACTAGGACACTTGCTAGAAGACTAAAGGCATATTTATAAGTTCTTAGAGTTATTCATACATTATATTTAAGGCTTATTCGATTTAGTGACTTCTATTAAACCATATTTAATTAATTAGTCGCGTAATATGAGGACTGATTACTATAGTTAAATTTTATGTGAGTAGTAGTAGGGGAAATGTTTCCTCACAGAGGTCCGAAAAAAATTGTCAACAATTTTGCAAAACAAATATTTATTAATGTATGTATACCCTTTAGATGATAAGTGCCATTCTAATACTTTATATCTGATTCTTGACTTTTATGCTCGTTGGAGGAATACGTGTAAATAATACGGTACAGTACTTGACTGACATGTATCTTTCCCATTACTTTTAACAGCTGTGAATCTTAGCATTCCACCAAAAATCAATGCAGCCGTATAATAAGATTCGAAAACAGATATTTGCGTAGAATACTGTCGGTACGACAGTTGACTTTGTTAGGAATGACGAGGTGACAGTATGGGTAAATCAAATTTTTCATAGTACAGTCAGTCAAGTAACGAAAACGAACCAGGTTGGAACTTATACATCGGATGCCGTAGGGGATCATACACTACAATGCCTCTTTTCAAGCCCTCGGGCTTATATCGTCTTGAAAGGCCATCAGAAAATGTAAAGAATTTACTTAGCAGAGTTACAAGAGGCAGAGCTGACATTGGATAAGGTAAGCCGACAGCTATTTGTGGTAGTACTTCGTGACGACCTCTAGTTAAGTAAGCGTAAAAAGTATAATGATGATGATGATAGAGATTAATATGAGCCCAGATGGGGTCTTGGTTCTGTATAATGGAGTACCAACTCACTAGAGCCTGAGAGGTCCTGCTCGGGTCTGGGCGACGTTCTCGGGGGCGCCGGCGAGGCTCTTGGGGGCGCTGGAGACACGCGGGGCGGAGCCGGCGAGCCTGCGGCGCTGGACCGCTCCGACTCTTGCTGCAAAAGAAAAAATATATATTCAGATTAGGAAAATAAAAAAAAAAAAAAAATTTTAGGGTGGATGAACCACCTGGTGAAGAGCATGCACCCGGACACAAATTGTAATATTGCTTTATAAAACAAAAAAGTTAAGGCAAACGATTTTCATTTCCTATTTTTGTTTCATTCACCACTTAACTACGTTTCTAAGTATAATTCACCCTTTCCGAATTTTTTGTGGAAAAATAGGAATAATATATTTGATAAGCAAAAAATTTCAATTAAAAAAGCAAACAAAAAATAAAATTAGACTCCTCAACTTCTCAAATATTTTCCTCGTATTTAAGGTGAAACAAACCATTGTTTAAAAAACGTGATTTATGTTGAAGAAAGGTTAAAATCATCCGTTTTTAACAGGCTTTTTCATATATAAGAATAAGCAATAAAAAATAGTAAGCTTAATTTAATTATTTTTATAAATTATTATAGCAGTCTTATCCTTATTACTGCATATTACTATTTTTATATTACATATATTTCTTGTTCATAAATCTACAGAAGACATTCAGACATTGAATTTCAAATATAAGCATAAAAATACTGTCCATCGAGTACTAAAATTAATGATTGAATTTTCATTATATTAAAATTATAATCGAGTACTGCTGATTATTTATAATAACTTATTTCATATAATTCAAATTTTTAGTTAATTCCTTGAATTTATGAGACACATCCGTAATATGCGAAATAATATATATTTTGTATACAATGTATAAAATATGAGAAATCCTTATATTCGTGGCGGTATTCTCTTTTACGTGCTTGCATAAAAGTTAAGAACGTGGTCAAAATAAAAAGAAAAAAATTGTTCCTGTAATAAACGTCGTGCTAAGTGGCCTGAAAAAAAATACTGAAATTCCTGAAGCGTCTGCGCTAGCGGCAAGTAGTTAGTAAGGCGCCGGCGGCCTTGACCGTACTAAGGCGGACTCTCGCCGCGGTGACTCTTTATAAACAAACTTTTTCTCGGTGAACGGAAGAAAAACTTTACGCGCGTGAAATTGCGGAATATAATATCAAACAAATAAAGTTTAAGCACTCTCTGTATATTTGTAGTTTTATATGAAAACTGAGAATTACGTTGCGTAATTATTTCAGAATGAAAATTATTTGAAATTATTTTGAAAAATGTTCAGTAAAATTATCTTTGTAATTAAATCAACATATTTTATGCTTCTATGAATATTGATTATATATACAATTATTTTTTAATTAGAAGTATTTTAATTAGTAGTTGTTACTTTTGTAATTAAATATTTAAATAATAATTAATGTTTTTACTTACGCAAGATAATGTCATATCTTTAATCAGGTTGTCAATTTCGTACACAAAAATACTATTTATTCATTAATTATTTGATTCACTTTTGATTAATCGAATTCAATTGTCACTTTGTATAACATTTAAAAATGTTCAAAAACTTTGACATAGAAGTAGCTCGCCGTCCAGCACCACACTCACAAAAGCCTTTTGGAGTCACATACAACAGCGCACAGAGGTTCTATGTTTACGTCCATAAGTAAACCTCACTCGGTACGGAATGAATACGCGTCATCAGTTTGAAAAATCAAGCGGCCAACCCCTAACCAATACCCTGACAGCGCACCGTCCACCCCAATCGGCAGACACTCACCAATACCGGTGCACAAAAACACCCCCTCCAGTTAAAAAAAGAGAGGGGGTAAAAAGGGGGGCAAAAAGGGGGGGGGCAGCGTCCGCCGAAATAAAAAAAAACGAATATGGAAAAGGGTGAAACACACCAGTGTAGGTAGATTTTACTCATTAATTTTAAAGCGCTCGGTTTTTTTCAGCGTGCGTGGAGGCGAGCGGGGTGGCTAAATAGATTGGTCTGCATGCGTCGGGGGTGAAAAAATATAATTAAAAATCGAAAAAGGGGTTGATTGTGCTCGCACAGCGGGGGTGTTCTATCTATACTACCCCGGCCTACAGTTTTCGCTGTAGTGTTCAGGGGGGGGGGGGGCGCGGAGCACACACCCCTTGCCCCCCTCGCGCTTTAAAAAATAAAAGAATTCACTATAAATCGCTAAAATACTAAAACTATGGCTGCATAGCAACACGCTGAAAATTTCGACTGCGGCGCATCTTTTTCGGCGGTTCTTAATTATTTGTTTGAATGTAGGACATAAAAGGGGACACAATTGGTCCTAATTACATCAATTAATCCACGTGTTAAGTGTCACGAGAAATGCTCATAAATTATTTCCAACAACAAAAAAGATCAATTTGGTCCTAAATAATCAATATTTGATTAGTCTTCTTTTTGTCAACATATCAAATTAACTATAAAACATTGTACGTCAATTTTGTTAAGCAATCACTTATAATTATGCAGTTCCAACAAGAATTAACAACATATAATTTATTTCAGTTAAAATTGTTGTGATTTAATAAAACATATTTTTCTCTCTCTATTAGATCCTTTAAAACCGACGGTCTCATTTAATTTTCGATCTGTAACTCTTTATTCAATTTTTGATAAGCAAGTAGAAATATGGAAATAAAACTAAAACAAACTTAGTTGTTTTAAAAGTTTTTGACTTAATCACCAAATCTCGCTGCAAATATGAAATATATATATACATATATATATATACATTATAATTGGCCTTTGTAAGGAAAAGCCTTTATTATTTACAATGAAAATATATTCAGTTCTCGATGTTTAATCACAAACAGCATTTTTATATGCAATATCCAGCTTACCAACTCTAGCAGCATTTAAAGCAATAATTGATCTAAATCATATACTTCTACTTATAAATTTTTACGTTTAAGAAATATCTGGACTGCTTGCTAAACGTGATTTCACTCTGTACGTCGCAGATTTAATCAAATTATCTCTTTAATCCTTTTCCTGTACTTTGGCTGTACGCCTCTGTACGTCTGTATGCATTTGCAGAGCGGGGACTTTTTCTACTGTCAAAGCGCTAAATTCGGTGCTCGGGTGCCATTATCTGGGCTACGTCGATTCGGGCTGGAGTTTTTCCATCCGTTCCAGTCGCTCGACCAGACGAGGCTCCTGCCATCAGCCTGTGTACCCGTACCGTCCTATGCGCTCCTAATACTTCTACCATCATCTGTACTCCTAATAGTCTTACCGTCATAAGTGTCTAGAGGTGTAACATACGGGGAAAATGCTCGCGTAGCATGCGTAAGATCGTGAGTTTTATTACAATGCGAATCAAAACTTTTTGAAAATCCAAAAAAAACATGTTATATGCTTACATTCAGATAGAGATCCATTTAAAATGTTAAATGGTTAAAAAGTTTTAACCTTGTTTTAATACGGATCACGTTGTGCACTGTTTATTCACTTACTAGAAGACTGCAGTGTCGCTTTCAATGAGAGCATCGTCAGATTTCCACATGCATGTATTTCTTGTGAATGTGGAGACCTGACAAAGCTCACATTGAAAACAAAACTACGGTCTTCCAGTATGTGAAAATAGATAATAAAGAAAATATAATTACTAATACACATCAAACAACTTCTAATTTCTTTCAATGCTTAAATTTTGTAAGCATTGAAGGATTTTAGTAAATATTTTATTCACTAAATTCCTTTAATTCTGAGATTGTTTATTTTTCACACTCTCATAAAATTCCTCATCTTAAAAATTGTCGTCTAATGATCATCATGTCTTATCCCCTAACTGGAGCATATGGTCGTCATCAACTGCCGCCACAAAGCTCTAACTGCCGCCATGGTCCTTGTTTCATTCAATGTTAGCTCTGCTTCCCGCGGCTCTCTCCAGTATATATCTACTTATAGTTCTATGCATATTTTCCGATGGCCTTCCTGGACAGAGCAAACCTAATAAGGCTTTTAATAATGTTTGACAATTATATAAGGTCGCAAATTATAACCCAAAATAATATAAAACTATCAAGAATACGAATATACATCAATAAATAATTAAACACTTAAATAGTAATTAATAATATGTTTTATTATAAATTAGTTATCCCTTTTAATTTTTTGTGTACTTTTAAATGTGCAAACACGAAATGAGAGTAAATAATTATGCCCCTAATTGAAACATAAACATAGTAAGAACTAGAAGGAGAATTATCTTAAGATCTTCATATTAACCAGCCGTTTATGCGTCCTCCTAACACGCAACATCTGTTCAGCACGCACTTGATACAAGTAAATTAGCTGACTAGTGCACTACTTTTCGTATCATCTACGAGTATATTCGAAATTATTTACTTTTGATTGAAGTATCTACTACAGAAATTAAAAAGACTAAAAACAAACTATGCCTTATTTATATTTAGTCAATTATGTCATGTGAGTCAATTTTTATTCTTCGCAATAAAATAATAATGAGAACTAATGAATAATTTAAAATTTAAAATTTTAACTGTCGATTCTTATTTGATGATGCTACTACAATATTATGAAAGTTTTTTTCCCACATCTATTAAATATCTGAGAAATATGGTCATCACGAATTCCCGCTACTTGTTTTTGTCAGCTGATACTGTCCATTCCTCGTTCTAGGATATGTATTTAAATGGAAGTCTACTTGAGAACATATATTGTTCCCGACAACCTCCAAAGTAGAAGTCCTAGTACTTAAAGAGAGGTGAGCTGTAGGAATATATGTATTAATTAATTTAATCAATAAAATAGTCTGCGTATAAAAACCAAAGTCCAAAATTTTATTTAAAACGTAAATACTATATTTGTTTTGCTTTGATTAATATTACTCGTATATAAAAAGAATTAAGGATTTTTTAATTATTCATTTCCATTATTTAAATATTTATTATTAAGCGATTATTTTTCTTCGAATTAAACATTGAATATGATTTTGAAATAATTATTAAATTTCTTCTGACTTCTGAAAAGGTTGTATGTTTAATTCAATTTATCATAAAGGTTTTATTATCACAATTCTATATAAATTATTTATTGTTATTGTTTCCCCACCTTTACATTACAATTATGTAGAATTATGTTTACAAATTGCTTATGATACAGAGATTTTCATTATTAATAGTAATAATGAAATTCTGAAAAAAGAATGAATAGTCATTCAATGCTTACTAACATTAAATGATTTATGTTTTACCATTTGTTAGTTTTTTTTATTCCAGAAATAATTATCTATATTTTTGTGGATATTTAAAATATAGTAAAACCGCTCCTTGTTTACTTCCTGAGAAGATTTTATATTCAGAACGTTGTCGATTTGACAATGTTTTTCATTTTCTTCCAAATGCCCTCTCTATCTGGAGTATATGGTATCCACAATTTTGATACAAGTTTGTCGATTTCTATAAGATTGACACCATGTTCACCTTGTCCAAAGTCATCTTTTTACGCGAAGGCTTACATATATTTATTATATGTTTGAATCATAACGGCCGTTAAAGTTCTCATTTTAACGAGAGCCTGGAGATTGAAGAAAATGCAGGTGAATGATGACACATAGTTCGACATTCGAGAATCAGCATTTTTTTTAAATAAGCCCAATGATCCCGGGGTTTAGATACTTTGGTCGTAAAGGCCCGTCTCAATCTGACCAGAGCCCCATAATGTACTGATATCAGCTTGATATAGCACTTTTAGGCTGATGCCGAAAAGCCTCGAAAAACGATCTTTTATCTCTTATTTATGTTCGCTCGCCTGACTTGCATGTTAGTTTTAATTATATTATAAAACACGGTGTTTGAATACGCCATTTTATTTGTTATGACAGTTGCTCCATTTCATGTTGGTGCAACTGTCATCTTTAATTTCCTTTTATTCAGCAACTGTCTTGGAGTGCTAGATGTCAGAGGCTCCGGCAGTTGGCAGCTCGCTTGCGACCGGCATGGCGTTTGGTATTAAAATATTACGGCACTATAAAAATTATAGGTAATTTTTTATGAAAATTTTGCCGTTTCGGTCAAAAATTTATGAGAACAAAAATTAATCTTTTTTTTTTATGATTCATGAATTTCATGATTTATGATTAATTCATGATTTATGAAGCCTTATAAGTTTTATCGTCACGTAATTTGTTAATTTGGCAAACAGCTTTATTAATTTTTAAACGAAAAAATTGAATTTTATTTTGTAAATAATAATTTAATGTATTTAAAAATCAAATTTCCAGTAGTACGCATTAGTAAGTACTCGTTCAACGCAAGTAAGTTGTACCAGCGAACTAGGTATTCCATTGTCGTGAGGGTCGATGTGCTCACTTAGGGGTTTGAGGGCTCCGCCAGCGCCGAGGAAAGAATTAGCCTTAATGACTCCAATTGATCATCGCTCCAAGAGTCGCATGATTAGTGACGCAAAAAGGAAATTAAACGATAATGACCCAATATCCCGACGCTAATTACTGCCACACTCTTGTATGGATGAGCGGCTAGCGTGGATGAGCGACCGGCAGTCGGGAGCTGCCTGTTTAGTGGGTCTTGGCAAAATGGACGAGCTTTTTTTTATAGCATCGACGGTTGAATAGAATAATTGGCGTTATTGATTCGTTAATTATTATTGCATTCTAAACGTGAATTACTTGACCTTACTCTCTTTTTTTAGGAGTGAGATTTAAAAATAAGGTTAAAAATATATTCAATACTTTAAAAACTGATTTACACGGCTGATTCTCTTAAAAACTCAAAGCCAAACATTATATTGTATGAAATATATGTCATTGAACATACTTGTTGAATATTGAACATATGATTTATTCTGCGTTTAGACGATTCTTCCAAAGCATGGAAAACGTTAGGCTAATCAAACGATTTTAAAAATGCTTGATAACGAACATACAATACTATGAGGTTCTCAGGATAATCAAGGAAGATGGGCACCTAATAAGAACCATCTCAGAGAAGCGAGCCCGATGGATTGGTCACATCATGCGCCACAATGGTTTTCTTCACGATATTGTGGAGGAAATGGTTGAGGGTAGAAACTGTAGAGGGCGCCCTAGACAGGAGTATTTGCAGCAAGTATTCGAGGAAATGAATTGTAGCGCTTATGCTGAGCTGAAAAAGGATGCGGAGGACTGAGAAGAATGGAGATCTAGATGCAAGATTCTGTTGCTGCAAACCAATCCACCGGATTGATACTACGAAGAAGAATAACGAACAACTAAATAACTTTCAGAACTCTTGTATCAGAGAAATATCAAAAAAATATACATACAATATATATTCTTTGGAGCATAACAAAGACATTCAAAGTAAGTATAAGCTTAGCAAGTTACTTGAGACAAACATTAAAAAATTCTTAAAAATAGTAAATACTAAAGGATCGAGCTTTATTCACTTCGTATAAATAATTATATTTAAACATTATGAAACTTTTTGATTTGTAACAACCCAAAAAGAAATCAAATAATATTGGTTTATTCATTATAAATTACGTACCTCTTTTTTACATATTGACAACGTTCTTATTTTTTAAATCATTCAAATCAGTATTATGTGCAATTATTTTTTTTTTCCATATTCGAAATAATTACAACACATTAAAAAAATACAGTGAATGATATTAAAGTATCGTAAAAAAACTATAAAAAAAGATGACGTTGATGATTTCCGAACAATTGCTTTACTTAATAATTATGCATATTGTATAAATTAATTCTTCGAATGTTAAGGTACGTACCTGCCGCGTACCAACCTCTATGTTAATCAGTACTTGTCAGAGAAACAATACCTTATTGCTTTATCACCTAGGTTATTATGCCACGGTAAAGCAATCATAATTATCGTTAATAATGGAAGATTATACCCAGCCTAATTAACTGAATACCACTATCATATAGTTTACTTTGTATATTTCGGTCTATATTAGTATATTATATTCGGGTGAAAAAAACGGAAATATGTATGCAAATGTCAATTTTGAAAATTATTGTTGATATGAATAAAATATAATCAGTAAAAAATCATGATACCTAGTTTTGTGTTAATCAGGATTCTAAATAATATCTAAGTTAAATAGTCGAGGATCATACTTAATGTTCTTGGGTATAAGACTTTTAGTGTAATGATCGTGTTATTGTTTTCAAAATAAAATATTTGACGACCTATAATAAAAAAATATAAATGTATTCATTAGCTTAGCTTATATGAAATATGATAATATTGATTATACTTATAATAAAGAGAGTAAGGAGGCACAGATCTTCCAAAGAATAACACTAATCTGCCAGAGACTATGTCTCAAGAGGCATAGTCTCTGGCAGAGTTGAACAGTCTGACCCCTCTTCCAAAGAAGAGGGATTAGACTATTCAACCAAATCGCCTCAGATGTTTAAATACGAGTATTTTACGCAAGGGAAGCCCAATTCAGGCACGAACTCTATGAATTTGCCTAACCTGTATAAACCTGATTTTGTAACGCAGGAGTATGCAAAAGTGTGTAAAATTACTTCAATAAATATATTCATTGCAATATTTGCAAGGCTTAGATAAAAAACTGTTAAAAAATTTACAGCGCACCTACTTTAATACAAATTACTAAACAGCTGCAGAAATACACAGGAAAATCGAGCTCCGAGGAAATGAGCGGTAATTAGAGCTGGTAGTAAGTATGGGAGCGCATTTGAAGTGCGATTGGATGTAATTTTGTAGCGCACGCCAAGTCGTCATCCCTTATTATGCTGTCGAATAACCCCCGGCCGACTGCTCAGGGGTGGAAAATCAATACAATTATGGAAGAACAAAGAATTACACATCATTACATTCAGACTGATGAGCGTAGTTTCGTGTGTATGCAGCGAAAGGGTTGTATTTTACAATTTAAAATAAATATAGTTTTCTTTTCATTTATCAATAAATTATCATTTGAACAAAGCTTTAATTATTTTTATAAGATTCTAAGTATAATAACTTGATGCCACAAGTGTCACTTAACAAAAACCACGCTGTCATATTGGCAATAACACAAACTATAGCATTATAATGCTATAGATTAAACCAGTGAATAAGTAATATAAGTAAAGACGTTCTAAATAAATATAATTATTTTTTCAATGTTTTCAGCATTCACTTTGAGATCCATTATAAGCAATAAATATTTATTTTTTTACCTTGTTTTTACATGGATCACGTAAGATCTCTGTTTAGGAGACTGCAGCTTCGACTAACTCGTAGCCTTTCTAAATCCATCACTTGTCAAGATACAACTGAGCTGCATAGTACTTCTGCTGTATATCCTTGCAACCTATTTGTCTCCCTTTCTTATCGTTTCCTGATAGACACCCCTCTCCTCCATAAAATAGGTTCGACCACTTATGAAGTACTATGCAGTTCAGTTGTCTCTTGACAAGTGATGGATCGAAAAAGGCTACGACTTAGTCAAAACTGTAGTCTCCTAAACAGAGAACATATCTCACGTGATCCATGTAAAAACAAGGTAAAAAAAAAACATATTAAATATAATTATATTTTAAATACTATCAATTCTAACTAAACAACCCTTTTGTAATGAGAGTATTTTTATTGATTTCTTGATTTATTCACATATTTTTTAAACTTACTTAACGTGAATTATATGTTCTGTTTTTTTTTATTTTTGACAAATCCGTTCCATAATTGGAGCATGTGGACACCGCGAATTGCCGTTTCTCAGTTCTGTAAGCTTATATTGTCCTTGCCTTGTCGAAAATCAGGTAATTTTAATAAACGACTATTTATAATAAATTCGCATCTTTTATCATATAAAAAAATACAATAAATTAATTCACTGTCTTATGTACAAATTCACATACTCTATAATCAAATTTAATTGCGAAAATTAAATAACACGAATACATTATTGTCTTTTGTGAGCGCTCATAAATTTCATGCATAAAATTAAAATAAACTTCGAACCCTCTCGAAGCGTGAGAGAGGGAAAGAGTGAGAGAGCCTCGCTAGAAATTCGATCGCTAATTTGATCAATCTCTACAAATTAATCGGGAAAAAATGCAAAATGGGTTCGAATCAATCAAGCACCTCGTGAATTATTAGAGGGCGGCCGTAGGAACCCTCCCAGGCCCCCTCCGACTGAGTTCCCCCCTTTGAGCGGACGGGAGGGCTTTAATTAGAATATGTATATTAGTTCCATTATGTCTAATTATAAATTCTATGGCTATTCAGTGGTGTTCACTGGGCCTTCTACTCGCCCGGTCCTCGCTCTGGAGGGGATCATAGACCAATTTATTTTACCATTGTTGTCTTATAGCTGCTTAAAAGCAATATTAATTTCTACGTGTACATGGATAACGTCGTGTACTACTTAGTCGGATCGAATGAGGCCTGAAGTTTTTTTTGTACATTCATTGGCGTAAAGTTTATGCTTCATTGATAGCATCGCTCTTACTTCAATTGAGTTTGTTGGAGCTTTTGTTTGAGACCAAGTAATTAATTATGTTGTATCAAATTAGTGGTTTAAGTCGTGTATGTATGCTGTTAATTATATAATCTAATTTAGCTTGTAATTGATAATATTTTCTGAAACTGAAAATTTCTAAATGACATACCCGTTTATGCCAAAAAAAGATCTACACTCAAAAATATAGAACAATTCATGAGTATCTGTCTATCTTAATACATGATGTATTTAACATTTTTTAATGTTTCAAGTGATATTGTCAAATTATTTATACCTTCTATCTACGTGTACATTACGTGATCATAATTTTTTTCTACTTTTATATTCGCCCGATTTAAACTAAATAGTTAATAAATATATAACGAGTAATTAACTCAGGTATCGAGCTATATTTATGTATAATTCTTTTCAATATCATGTTGAATAATTTGAAAATTGGAAGCTTATGAACAAAAATGTAAGATGAATATATATTGTAAAAGTTATTTTCTAGAATGTATATTTAAAATACAATTTTTAAAAATGTTTGAATGTAATCTATTACTATATCTTGAATGTTTGCACAATGATTAACACAGTCTCTCAAACGTTTCATTTAATATAAGAACGAGGTTTACTGATGCTTTTAATATACCGATAATTTTGTTGTCTCCCTTTGAAAATGTAACTAACAATACAAAAGAACACCTCACATATGCATAACCGTATGATGTAAGTGTAAAATTTAAAGCTTGAAGACATTGAATTTTTTATTGAAGTGTATTGTTAATATTTACTTAAATAATGCAGCTAAGCTACTAATTTTCTACATCATATTATTTTATATTGATTTACATCTTGAAATGATTCAGTTTGCTTTTGTCAGTTAAAAGATCTTAATCTTATATTTTATTAAGTTACTTATGTTATGAAGTGTCTTAGTATGAGCAAACTCAAATAAATGCCAACTTATTTGATATAGCAGTGAGATATACGATTATGTTATTCATTATTGCGTTGGTCAGCATTTGACAGGATTTTATTTAACTTAGTTTACGGCCATGCTTTTTAATGATATATTTTTTTGTAATGTGTTTTTTATGTTTGCCAGTTACCGCTGGTGAGATAGGTGGTTTACCTGCATGGCTGATTGACTGTTGTTAAGTCCTCGCTGCTTAATAAGTGTTTAGTTAGGTCATTCAGCAGCAAAGTCAGGGGATATCACTCCTCGGTCCGAGGGCGGATGATCTCGCTTAATCACGGACTGGGTCTTTAAATACTGCGGTTAAGCAGCGTTGCACGGCTGGCGACCGCTGGATAACAATGCCCACTATCCACATGTTACAAACGTTGCAAGAGTAATGAAAAGGAACTTGATAATCAATTGTAATAAAAAGTTAAAAATTCTTACCCAAAACGTAAAATCTTTATCATAAAAAAAATCTTGCATATTGGGCAGCATGAAAAAACTTCACCCACTGTTTCATGGAAATGTTTTTTTCCCGGCCAATGTCGTCTATTTAGCGACGATATAAGTTTTCTTTTTATTATTCAATTCGTGTTATGATAATTTTAAATTAATAATGATATAGTGATTACATAATTTTGTTAATCGTAATGTGAACATAAAATTTTCATAATAAAAACTTCTAGGTGTAAATTGTAATTACCATAAATTATCTCGTCAATTATGAAATTATTATATTTTCATTTAATAATTTATAGAGATATACCAAAATTCAATAAAAAAAATATTAAGGAAGATTTCCAGAATAAATTAAACAATTTAATTCTGGCAACAAAAAATAAGATATTATTAGACAATTTATTAGACAGGAAACGTGGCTCCTTCCAACAGATATAGGCTTCCTGGCACAAATCCATCAGGACTATTTGAGTACCGGCACATCTGCTGTGGATCTATCTGAAGGCCCTTTAATTGGCCGTCCTATTGGTGGTGTTGGTATCTTTTGGCGAAATACCTTAAAGACAAGTATTGTGGACTGCAGGGAATCGAGAATAGCAGCTATAGAGATTGAGACGACAGGAGGAAAACTTCTTGTTATCACAATATATATGCCGACTAACTCCGTTGACAACATCGCAGAATTTACCGATTGTCTATCAAAGATCCATGCAATTATAGAAGAAAGAAACTGCAGTAACTCAGCCGTGTTAGAAGATTTCAATGCTGACCCTAGATCTCTTTTTGGAAAAGAGCTTGCTGTATTTTGTTCAGAAAACAAATATATATATGCGGATTGCTTAAAAATGCCATCGGACACATTCACATATATAAGTGATGCTCATGGCAGCACCCGCTGGCTGGATCACTGCATCGTCTCTGAGGGATTAACCAATGCTATAATGAAGATAAATGTAATTGATAATGCATCATGGTCCGATCATTTACCTATAACAGTAAATATAGATACCAACTTTATAGCTGTAATGAGTAACAGATCGGGCAAACCTCAAGATGATGGAAAATGGGCTGCGAAGACAAAAAACGACTTTGAAACGTATACCCGCATTGCAAATGATCTACTCACCGAGATAAACCTTCCAGAAGCCATATCCTGTCAAAATGCACTCTGCAACAAACCTGAACACAGGGAGCAGATTAACGAACTCTACAAACATATTGTAACTGTGCTTCGCTGTGCTGCAATGAAGTCATTTAATAAGTGTTGTAAGAGGAAAAAAATTCTTCAAGTACCCGGCTGGAATACTAGAGTGTCTGAATTGTATGCTGAGTCACGAAGAGCTTTTCACAATTGGATGACAGCTGGAAAACCTACTTATGGCGATACTGCAGGTATCAGAAAATCAGCAAGAAAATTTTTTTAAAGTGGCTCTGAAAGCATGTCAAAACTCAGCTAATCAGCTACGAATGCATAGCATAGCGACTGCCTTACAGAATAAAGACTTCAGGAAGTTTTGGCAAAAAACCTCATCTGCAATCCAAAACAAACGTGGTGCTCCCCTCTGCGTCAACAATGTCTCTGGTGACGAAGCAATTGCCAACGTTTTTCGTGATTGCTTTTCCCTTAGTTATGATCCAATAGATACCAGCAAACCGTCGGTAATTGATTTGCCCATGGATAATGATGGAAAAAAGATTATTATTAGTCATCTGATGGTTCTGTCAGCAATCAAAAACACCGCCTCGGGTAAGACACCAGGTTACGATGGAATCAGTATAGAGCACATCCGACATGCAGGATCCTCAATTGCGCATATACTGGCTGCTCTCTATACTGCTTTACTTGGACATGGATGTATGCCGAAAGATATGACCATGACCATCATACTGCCTATAATAAAAGCCACCCAGTTAGATGCCTCTATCAGCAGCAATTACAGACCCATATCACTCGCCACGATGGTATCGAGAATCTTCGAGAAAGTAATAAACTCACTCATAGAAGACAAGCTGGTCACGGCTGATAACCAATTTGGATTTAAGAGAAACACGTCCACTGATATGGCTATTTACTGTGTCAAGCAGACAATAGACTATTACATAAGCAGAAAAACAAACGTCTATGCCTGCTTCTTGGACCTGAGCAAAGCATTTGATCGAGTTGACCATAGGAAACTCTGGATAAAATTAAAAAAGCGCAATGTTCCGGCAGCTATTGTGAACGTCTTGGCTGTATGGTATGCTCAACAAAAGAATTTTGTACAATGTGCTGGAGCTGAGTCCTCGCCTTTATATATGAAGAGCGGAGTTCGGCAAGGTGGTAGTATGTCACCTATTCTCTTCAATGTATATATCGATGACTTCATCCAGTCATTAAATGCTTCCAGAAAAGGTTGTCATATAAGCGGCTACTGTGCTAACAATATGAGCTACGCTGATGACATGGTCATTCTATCGCCATCAATAAATGCACTGCGATGCCTTCTTCACCTTAGTGAAAAGTATGCTAAATCCCATGACCTCAAATATAACCCCACAAAATCAGTCGTTTGTGTCTTCAAACACAATAATGAACCACTGATCATACCCACAGTGAGTCTTGAGGGCAGGGATCTAGCGACAGTGTCTTCAATAAAATACTTGGGCTACATCCTCACAGATGACCTACGTGACATTGAAGACATAGAGCGGCAAAGAAGAGCAATAAGCGTTCGGAGCGGTATGCTTTCTCGGAGGTTCTACCATTGTAGTAATGCTGTCAGGAAAGTGCTATTCAAAGCACACTGTATGGCACTGTATACCTCAGAACTCTGGTCTAACTATCCTAAACGAGAGTGGGAGAAGCTCAATGTTGCGTATAATAACTCATACCGCCAACTTATGCAACTCCCTAGATTTTGTAGCGCATCTGACATGTTTGTGGAGGGCGGAGTCCATTCATTTCCAGCATTATTGCGACACCGTGTTGCCGGCTTCTGGAGCAGGATAAGGAGGTCCAACAACATCATCATCCTGGCTGCTTCTGAATGGCTCAACTCCTCCCTGAGCCGTCGATGGATGGAGACAGTGCACCAACCACCATGAAATACTATTTTATTTTATTTTATTTTAATTTTTATTTTATCTTCACTTAATTAAAACTTTGTTCAATGCTATGTATTTAAAAATATGGCAGATTGGGTATTGCCCAACCCACCCAATCCTGCTGGAATAAAAACTTTATTTTTATTATTATTATTATTATTATTATTATTATTATTAGAATTTAAGACAGGTGTAATAAAATAAGTTACTTCAAGTAAGGTTTAAGTAGGTTAAGTTGGGTTTATATATTTAATATTATTTTACTTTATATTCTAACCATAAATAGACCGGAAAAGTTCGAGCCTGAACTGAAATATATCATCAAACTGAGAATTAATTATTTTTAGCTACTGTCATAAAATATAAAATATTTAAATGAGTTGTATAAAATTTTCTTTAATTTAAATCACTGCAATGTGCAAATACATTTTATTTTAATATTATTTAAAAAAATAAGGACATACATATTTAAAGTGAATTTATTAAATTATTTTTTTGTACAAAATAAGTTGTCAACAACGGCGGCCCAACAACAGCACAAAAATTACCATAAAGTTATATTACATTGTACTGTTTAATTCTGATTCGATATAGTAATTAATTATTCCTCGGCTGGCCTTCACAAGTATTTTCAGTCTGTCAAAATATTCCTTATTGTCTGAAGAGTTTTCCGATTCTGCGAAAACCGCGCGCGAAAATAAGATTTGGTTTGGCACCACCAGAGGGCCGAGCCCCGGGCTCCCACCCCAGCAGCCTGCGACCAGTCGAGCCTCCACCTTTTGTCCCCCATCGGTAAACAATAGAATCCATTCTCATTATTATTACTCTCTCTCTGGCAATGCTTACCTATACAACCTCCACAGTGGGTCTTGTACGATTCGGCAATGCCGTTGCATCAAAATATATACACAAACCTACAGCAAATATATACTATATTCAACAAGAGATAAACCCTTTGCAGTTATAACAATTGCGTTTAAGCAATTCGAAACACGGAAAATACAAGGCTTAAATTGAATAAAAAGTATCAATCGATAATTATTGGTGCAATTTAAAAACAAAAATTTATAAAGTATTATTTTGATATTATTGCACCATTTTTTATTGGATGACAACATATTTCGGCTACATTGGGTAGCCATTGTCAAGTCGCCTCGTGTTGTCGTAACGTCTTACTTTAACAAATCGTGGAATAATATCATTATTAATATTTTATTTTTAATTCATTTATTTAACCATATAATAAGATAAAAAATGTATAATCGAAGATATTTGAACTGAAAAAAAATTCCATGTCATTTCCACGACATCTTACTTTTTGAAAATTATTTTTGCTGCAAATTATGGCAAGCGCAATTTATGTCTTCAAAAACTTATGACAGTTATTCTCATCTAAGGCTCCTTATGTTATTCGACCCTTCAAACATCGCTTAACAACGCATGGTCGATACAATAATAAACATAAGTTCACTTCTCAGATTTTTTTTGAATTGGTGCCTTTTTTTTTGGTTGAATATAGTCTTTAACGTTATTTATATAGGTGCATCAATTTACTAAATACACATAAAATAAGAAAATTAATTTCATAAAAAAAAAAAAAGATGTATTTCCAAATAAATTAAATGCTCAACTCATAAACTAACGGTTGAAAATACTAAGTGAACCAATCTTACGCCTGTGTTCCAATGATTGCAGGTTAGACGTAAGAGTGTTAATGTTTGTCAAAAGAATTGCTCTTCTTTGAACTGAGTCAATTAAGTTTAGAAGGTATTTTGGGGCTCCAATCCAAAGGTGACTGCCGTATTCAAGGATAGGTCGGATTTGTCCTTTATATAGAAGAAGAAGTTGTTTATCGTTGAAATACCGACGTGATCTATATAATACACCTAGTTTTTTGGAAGCGAGACCGGCTTTACACTTAATTGACTCGTAATATTTGACATTATTCGATATTGATAATCCAAGCATGTTGATGGAGCTTGCTTTTGGAACAGAACAATCGTTGAAAGATACAGGATCCATAGCAGTCTTCTTGGTGGAGAAAGTACATGATTGGGTTTTGGAAATGTTGAAACTGACGAGGTTGATGTCAGCTCATCTTGAAACCCTTTCAAGAGACATCTTCATATTCTCCACCAGAGATTTCCTAGCAGCAGATAGTTCCCAATATTTCAGAGGTTTATAAAAGATTATACTCTCATGGACAGTGCTGTCGTCGGCATAGCAGTGAATGTTTGCGCATTGAAGCAAATCATTCACATGCAGAAAGAAAAGAGTGGGCGACAGCACAGAGCCCTTTGGAACTCCCGAGTTGATTTTACGGCAGGAATTTTATGGCAGAAGTAAATGACTTCATGTAATATCTTATTTGAATTTCTAAAAATTCAGTTGAAATCCGATTTCCACAAAAAAGGTTTTACAGAAAGAAAATAATTGCCTGCAAAAATATTATTAGTAAATAAATTCATTCGTTGAAGTTCAATCATTGATTGAACAAAATTATTGATAATTTCTCGTCACAAGGAGCTTAATAAATTTGTAAAATGATAAGTGTGACGAGAAATCAACATGGGTATATGCGGCTCAAATCATCACGTCTTCCGTTAATTATATTCATATTATTTGATGAAGAAAATTATTATTTTTATATTATTGTACGTCTATACATTGATGATTCACTTTTCATTAAAACGTGTAAAAATATGTTATTATTATTGAAAATATAAGAATAATATTATTATTTATAATTTGAAGTGATAACATTTTCAGGTGAAAATTCAGCCGTTTGCACTGAAAGTCCCACTCCCCCCTCCCCACGAGCACCCAGTCCGCTCCAGGAGGCTAACTAATTTAGCACGTTGTACGTATCGATGCGACTGGCGTACACGTTCATTATAATGGTGCTGGCTACTTACGACCGCCACATTTGCATATATTTGCGAATTACTCGCCGTGCTCGGCAAGGTGCCGGCTAGTTTTGCTTAATAACCCCAAGCTGTTGCGAGAAAATATCAAACATTGATCATTTTTAATCAATCAAGTCTCCCAATTATTGCTTTGGACCCGAAAATTAACTGAAACATCGTTTAATTATTTATCTATATATTATAAAATGATTTACATATTTTTACAAAATTAACATTTCGGCGTTCAGACGTCCTGGTGAAGCTCACTGGTTTTAACTGGTAGAGCTTCTTGCATGCATTTTCGTAAAAAAGTAGAGAAAAAATATATATCTTAAAAAATTTAAATGGTAATAGGAATTTAAATTATATTTTATTCAATTAATTTTATAAAACGTCTAAAATATCTTCGTGGAATACTAGTGCACCGCTTAAAAATAACTCATTGGCTGCATAGGCATTCTTACATTTTTTCTTGCATTTTACTAATTATTATAGATTTTTTTGGTAACCAAATAATCAGAAGACAGTAAAAAATCCTTATAATTATCGTTATATAACAGATTCTTTCTATAATGTTAAGCTGGTGTAAGAAATTTATATAAATAAACATATTATTTACATTAAAAAATAAATATCTCTGTGACTGATTCCCCATTCTTCAATTCAACATCACATAAAGCTTTCTAGAATATAAATGAAGTTAATGATTGAGTAATGTGTGGAATGGATTGAATAACTCATATTATTATTTTGATGCGACATGTTTCCATCCTTAATAAATAAAATTTAGTATGATTTTTGACTATATAACGAAATAAAAACTATTTACTCAATTTTCCGCTGATGTTAAAGTTAAAATAGTTACTTAAGATCACTTAAATAATAGACTATTATTAATTTGGGACTTATGTGGGAAGCATTAAAAATTATTATAAATGTATTTTTTTACAATACAGAAAAATAGCCAGAAAGTTTTCGGTGAAGCTTCGAGGTGCAAAGCTGACTTGAACGAAGGTTATGATCATATCATTAAGCACAAACTTATAACGGATATTTGTCGTAGAGAAGAAATACAATTATTATTGACCATCGCAAATTTTGATAAGTGATTCATTTGTTAAGGAGCGATTTACTTGAATAGAAACTGATGGTTTTTGGTGGACTAATGCTCCAACTATGAGCGGATCGAGCAAAATGTACGTCGTTGGCTACTTGCGTCCATCAAATTTGCATATATTTGCGAATCACTACGTACGAATGCTCGAAGGTGCTTGGCAAATCAACGCAAAGCTGGCTGACACTAATTTATGCCCAGCGTTATATTATTTGGCGAATGGCAACCGCCCCGGGTATGGGTGACATTACAAAGTATAATTGTCATTACGAATCTAAGACCGTAAACTGGAATATACAAGTAAGCCTATAAGTAAGAATCGATCGAAGTAAACGTCTAATAATGTGCATATTTTGGATTTCTGTCACCAATAAAATAGAGGTAACATTTGTTTTTAATTTCAAGTTTTGCTATGATATTTAGTGTAATATATTTACGTCCAGTGAATGTTTCATATTGAAATACAGGTTCTCTTGCTTTCACTAAAGTTAAGTACCATGCGAACAAAACATGTTGATTTTGTCGAGAAGCTCTTTATGAAAAATTGCCTCTTACTTCAGAAAATTACGGATTATACGAGTAATCCAATTTCTTTGAAAATACTTTTAGACGCACGTCAAACTATGGCTCACTCACTTAAGCTGCAAGCCTCTGTTAACTTATCTTGGAAGTAACTGGGAAATAAACTAAAGAATTAAAATTCTTGGTGCTAAAATGACTTCTAGATGATACAATAGTAATGAGTGTTATAGGTGGCTTCTATATATGTTAACTATAGTCTGCAGTTTAAGAGGATAAATAATAAAATAGTTTAAAACAATTTAAGCAATAACTTAAAACAAATTTTGATATAGATGCCAGATGATAATATCAAGGATTTATCTAGAAACTGATATCAGCTTGATATAGCTCCTTAAGGTCGATGCCGTAAAGCCTCAACAAGCGATCTTTTGTCTATTATTTTGGTTCGCTTGCGTGACATCTACATCGAATGTTAAGCGGTGTTTGCATACGCCAAAATAATTTTTATGACAGTTGGTCCATTGACAGTTCGTACAACTGTCCTCTTGGCGGGTGGTACCGCCGAAATGTGAGAGCGGGCAAGCAGTCGCAACTCGCCCGTCCTTGTGGTAGGACCGTCCCTAAGGGCGGCCCTTTAACGGGAGACGTTATTGACAAATAAACATGTATCGTGAAACAGAAACAAGTTGTTTATAATGTGAACCTGATCCTGCATCCTTCATCCAGTTAATCGATGTCCAAAATACCAGAGGAGGATATCAAAACGTGTTTCACAAACAATTTTCTTTTTATTGTATTAGTATATAAAAGTTTTTACACGTTACATTAAACGTGAATATAATATTATAAAACTGCTTAACGCAAACGATAACACTTCATATTTTTTAAAGATTCGCGCATTTTTTAGTTATTTTTCAAGACGTACATAATGTAAGAAAAAAAAAAAAAAAAAAACAATTAAGATGGCACCTAGTAAGAACTATTTCAGAGAGGCTAGCCCAATGTATCAGTCACATCATACACCACTATGGTCTACTTCACGACATTGTGGAAGGGATGGTTGAAGGTAGAAACTGCAGAGGGCGCCCTAGACGGGAATATTTGCAGCAAGTGTTCGAGGACATAAGTTGTAGCTCTTATGCTGAGCTGGAGAGGGTTGCAGAAAATTGAGAAGTGGAGATCAGGATGCATGATTTTGTTGCTGCAAACCAATCCACCGGATTGATACTACAATGAAGAAATATCAATTTTAAACAACTTAAAAGATATAAGACATTATATTTTTATTACATTGAACTATCAAATGATGTTAAAATAAAAGCATGATATGTAACCATTATTAAGACTTTAAAGGTGTATTATGCAACTTATGGTAACAAAAATAACGTGTTGATATTTATGGAATTAAAATTTCATAGAGCATACCTTTTGTCCTTTTTTCGTTAGGTGCTGAAATAAACAAGTAAAAAAGCTTATGTCCGACACATCGTGACATAAAATTGCGAAAATAACGCCTGGACGTCGTGACGCTTGAATGCACCGATAACGGCCGTTCAATTATTTAGAACGGTGGCTTAGCGACCGGAAGAGGAAAATCTTCCCCAGGCGTCCCGACGCTGGGACGCCGGGACGCTGAATCTAATTAGACTGGACCGAGCCGGACTGTACTCTCAACAGTTCTAGAGCTAAAGTCGGTGGAATTGCAGCCTATGGGCAAAGCTCAAACTAACAAACATACAGTTTGGTAGATGTCATATTTTTACCAAAGAAAAAACTCGCAAACAATGATTTTTAATAAAGTAAATCAATTAATCCATAAAAAAACTGAAACTCGAACTGCCGCCATAAAGTTCTGCCTGCTGCAATGATTCTCGCTTTACCCCATTTTAGCTATGCCTAAAGGGTCTTTGCCTATGTTTAGTTTCTGACGGCGTTCCAGGTGAGCGCGAGCCTGGAAGCCTGAATAAAAAGCTATATTGTATGTTTTTTTCGGCACCCAAATTATGTCCTCAGCCAGGTCTGCAAATGTCTCATTATCTACTGTAGTATAGATGGCTGTCTTGTTCGCTCCCTTCACAAATTAAAACCAACGTTATCCCGGTATTTAACGGCTTATTTTTTCAAAACTCACAATGCGGTTGTATTGCTTTTTGTTAAGATGCTAAGATTCTTATATTCAATTCAAACATATTTCAATACGATAATTATATAATTCTTCATACTTTAATGTAATAAAACTTGTTTCTCAAAAAAATAAAATATATTTTAATGAGACAGAACTGACATGTAACAAATCAAATATCAAGTTAACTGGCAGAATTTTATGAGAGCAGTTTGTGAAAACCGTTTTCTTTAACTATAAAATCAACTAAAAAATAAATTGATTAAAGATTCTTAATACCGAGAACGTGTATGGTTTGCCATTTCGCATATCATTAATTAGACAGTAGTCCAGTAATCCTCTTGGTGGCGTAAATGGACAACTCCTGGCTCCTGCTGCTGTTCGAGCAACGAGTCAATATGTTCTGTTCCTGGATCACTGCGGTGGGAACTAACGCAATTTCAGGACATCCCTCGTCCTGCAGAGCCTCTCATTAAGCCTGAACGGACAAATTATAACAGCAGGTGACATGACGTAAGTTTGTGCCAATTTGCGGATGTATGTTATGCCGAATAACACATTTCAGTAATAAACAATTAATTATACGAAATATGCATTCCTCTTGAGGGAAAACATTAATATTTATTTAATCATAAACGCGTCTTACTTTTTTATATTGCAGTATAAATACTTACAACTTTGATTAAACATTTCGGATGATGTGTTATTAAATTGACAGTACTTGATTTTATATGTTTCTTACGTGAACTTATATTTTGTCTAAATTGTTACTTAGAATGTAAAACATAAGAATTAAAAAGTATTCTTTAATGTTTTTAAATATTGAAAAGAAATTACCAGTACACCTTGCTTTTACATGGGTCAATGTGATTCATATTAAAATAATGTGGAATTACAAAATATATTTGTACGTAAAAATTTCATTACTGAACAGTTTACCTCAATGTTCTTAACTTTGTATTATTTTTATTTCTAATAACTTTATTTCTTTAAAAATATTTTTACTTATTAGAGGTTCATATTTTATATTTTGTTGCATTATTAAGGTCTTGATCATTAATATTTGAATAAAGGGTTGTAATGTAAGAAACGTTGAACTTCTGATAATAAAAAATGTAGATAATGATTATATAATTACGTGATATATTTGTTAGTATAATTTATGAGTATAATATGAATGTAAGTATAGTGTAAGTTCATAAATTCTTTCTAGATTGATTAATAATTAAATATAGAATTTTATAATTGTAGCAGAAATCAGTAAATGAAAGATTCTTAAGAATTTTTTCAAAACTTTACGAAAAAATCATAGTTTCATTTCAACATAATTATGGTTTCTCGCTGAAGCCATCATCAGCTGAATAAATATCTAGTTTGGTTATAAAACTGAGTAGTCACAAAGAAACAATATTTCGTTTACTTATTCAATATTGAAAATTTCCTTGTGTTAACTTGAAGAATATACACTTTCTATCTATTCTCAAGTATACAGTAAAGCTGTCACCGACTTTAAAATTCACTACACATTTCCGTGTGAATTGCTCCTCGTTATAGATTCATTGAATAATCAATTAAATGGCCCTTCTGGAGGTTATTCTTAGCCCAATGGCTTAATTTATTCATAAGACATATTACTGAATAGCTGAAAATATCATGACGGAGAGCATCAATGTTGTTTTTTTTATTTAAACGCACGCAGGAGAGCACAACCGTTAAAAAAATCTTAAGCTTTCTCTATTCATTAGTATATTATGTTTTAATTGTATCTTTGCGTTGCTGCTGCTTAATGTTGTCTATTAAGTAATAATAAAATTTCTGAATGTTGGATTTTAGGATAGTTTGAGATGACAATATGATCTATTCTGTGGCTGATATACTATCAAATAATTTTATTTTATTTTATCGATATTATTTTAGGTACACTCAAGTGTCAATGGACAGGCCATAGCAGTAAGAAACGACTACTATCGATGGGGAAGAGAAGTATTGAAGTGGTTTCCAATAACTGCCAAACGAGTGTTTGCCTACCTCTTTTAAGAATGTACTGACGATATCAGAGGAATATTAGAGTAGGTTGGTTACAAAATGTTGAAAATCGAAATGGATCAACAGCGGATGAATAAAAGCCAATAATAATTTTTATTTCAGTGAGTAGATTCAAAATACCTGTATAATAACGGTTATAATCCTCTCAATCACCACACGCCCATGATTATTAACATCATCTCCACACACAGCATCTATCCAACTTTTCTATAGTTTACGTCATAGAATATTTCAACAATTTTGAGTTATAATAATTGATTAGTTAAATGTTAGGATTGCCAAAAAAATACCTTTCAATACCACGTCATAGTGATCTCACAAGGCATTAATAAGACTGTTTGGTGTATTGGCTTAATTTATTCAGGTACATCGGACATTGTAAAGCTGCAGTTTCATATTACATCATGGTCTCGTGCATAAGTGATGTGCAGCTATCCCGGCAGTCGCTACGAAACGGTGCTAAACAATCCCGTGGCCAATTTATCAGGCGGGCTGCCCCCTCCTTGGCGGTATGTCGGGATACCGGGATACAGGAACACTGGTTGACGGTGAAGGCCTTCACACTCAATCAATATTAAAACAACATTTTAGTGAGGTATTGGGTTGTGTTAATTCAGGTTGCGATGAGCCGCTTCTTAAGACTAATTGGTAAAAGCATCGAGATAGTCGAAAAAGTCTTCAAATCTATTTTTTAACGAATGCCTGGCTTGTAAACTACGGAAATACATATAGAGATGTCTCATATAAAGCGAAAAGTTTTTAATAAAAAAAAATGGTTTCTATTGTTCCATGTTACGTTTGCTAAATTATTTAATATATTTTAATAAAATAAAATATATGACATACATACTAAGAATGGTTGACTATAAGATGATGAATTTCTTGAGAATATTATTATAATGATCGGCTTTATATATTTAATACGAGCGGCTTTTCCCTCATTATTTATTACAATAATGGGCACCCGAAATGAAATACGATGTAAACTTAGAGTTGTGTGACCATACGAGTATACTGGTTTGAATAGCTTAAATTAGATGAAAGAAGAAGAATGAGAAAAAATTTCGATGATATTTTATTGTCAATGTAAAAGATAATATGACGTCATCTAGAAAGGCTTATTATTGTTAATTATTGAGATCTATTATATATATCTGGAAGGTAATTGTTCTTTACGGTCCTTTTTATCGCAAGGAAATTAGTTTTATAAAATGTTTTGATTAAAACCAACGTATTTTGAATTTCAATGTATACCCAATTGTCGTAAAAATATCAAAGAAGTGAAGGTATACGTCGCTCATCTTTTTTTCTAGACCAACAACAGGAAGTGAAACATTGGTTCAACATACACAAGAATTAGCGTTGGATACAATTTTACTCTAAAATATGTTTTATTATTTCTTTTTTTATTCCTTTAAGAAGTAATGTGCATATTCTGGGAAATATAAATTTATTGATCGGACCTGTACAAATGCTTAAGTTTCTTCGAAATACTCTCCTCCTGCATTGAAACACTAATAAAGATGTGATTACCATACCTGGAAAGCACCTTGAAAGTCCACAACGGGAATTTCTCTCCGTAAAGTTTTTACATGGTCTTGGATGTTTTCCATGGTGTCCTGATGCTTTATTTTTCACTCTCTCTTCAGTCAAAGAAAGAGAAAAAGTCACAAAAAACTGCGCATCTCATTCATAATTAACAATCTACAATTCCTGATATCCTAAGATTACTTGTTTTTTTTTTGTAGGAATAGAAAAAAAAAACCTTTTTAATGGTCACCCGAAATGAAATATGATGTAAACTCTGATTAGTATGACCATAGATTCAGACGGATGTATCGAAGGGGATGAAGGATGAAATGGGAGGATGACGGGGGCGTCAGGTCAGGGATTGTTAAGACGAAAACCGATCTCGCACAGAATAAGGGATAATTTATGGATCCCAACACCGGGGAGAGTGCTTATAATTTATGCGCGGTGGGAACGAAAGGCAGGACGAGGTAGCTGCCCCGTATGAATCAGTCGTACCTGGATGTTTAATATTAACAATTAGCAAGCATCTTGAATTAATATTGTGTTTCGCCCTTCCGAGCGTTTACTACTTAAAGTCTGAAAGGGCATTTTTAAGGGAAAGCTTTACAGATTGTAAAGCTGTAACATTTTTGTAATGTTATTTCTTATAATTAATAACGCTGCATTGAATGTTGCTTATGAAAAACTGTTAATTAAATCATAAGAATCAACAAAAAATAAGTGCGTTTATTGTATTTGTGGCTTTGATATAAAAGTCTAATTATGTGTAATTTCGCCATTTCTCCAATATTTCGATAAACGTTTCAAGGGTCATCTTCAGTGTATATATTATTATTATATATGTATTATTATTATAATGAATAATAATAATAATTTTATTGATGATTTTTTGTATCAAGATATTCAATCAATTAAAGTAAAAGTATTTTTATAGTTTGTAACGTCAAAAACAAATAAAATAAATAGTTTGTATTATATCCTGATTCAGCAATTTAAAGCCACCGTTTGTATTCGAAAGTCTTTTTTTTTAATGATCAAATAAAATTATGTTTAAATAGATTCTTTGACTGACAAATACGAATTTAATAATTATTACGTTTTTCACGACATTTGATGTAATTCAGTATAAACACAAATGAAAAATTAAATGCACCGTAAGTAAATAATTTAATTTTGAAAGCAGTAAAAAGAGCTTTTATAAAAATGAAAATTGCCAGTAAATATGGCATATTTTGCTTTGTCTTTAAATATAAAATACGCCAATATATATAAACGTCAAATATTTTTTGTGGCCCCTAAGAATGCGATTCCCAAAACGCACACATCTTGAGCTCATGGAGTAATCCGCCTCTGGTAATTATATCACGATGATTTCCTGCATATTTGATCACCGACATGTTGCAAGCAAATTCTGTGCAGCTGGGCATTCGTTATATAGTAAAAATAATCATTAAAATACATATTCAATGTAAAACACATTCAGTGTATTGTAAAATTACGTCTAACTGTGTAAGGACGAGGTACAAATAAAAAAAAACTCTTTTTTAATATTCGTATGTGTCACGGCACAATAGTCATCCGTTAAAAAAACAATGGCGCAAAACAATTATGACCGTCACATTGTCCGGGAACGTTCGTTAATTCCCTTTCGACTATATTATATCGTGCATATTTGAACATGGGAAATTTAAAAAAAGACGTAAGTACCAAAAAAAAATATATTTTTATTTTCTTTTTGAAATTTGAATAAAAATCAATGTTTTGTGAAGTTTTTTTTTTTTTTAATTGGCACTTACGACATTTTTTGATATATATTTTTTTTTAATTTTTTCTATCCTCCTCGCGCTCCTGTCTCCCCATTAAGACCGAATTTAATTAAAGTCCGTTTTACACGTACGGACGTACGGGAAGAGGAGCCGAAAAAATATAATTACATGTTTAATCCCCGGCAAATTGGATTAAAAATTAAAACGATAAAGTATGTTTCGGGCGAGAGCCGGAAAAAATTCACCTTTAACAAAGATTGGGTAATGTATTATTTTATGTATGGCGATTCCAATTCGCTTTGTGTGTTTTTATTTTTCATCTGCGCGCATCCCTAATACTCTCTGACAGCTGATTTCGCAATTAAACATTATTTATTATACGAGTACATATCAAGTGTATGAAAAAATCATTTCGTTATTTATAAGAGCATTCAAAAGTGTATTATTTTGAACATTTATTTTTGCTAATGCAATGTCAGTCAGGTATTTTGTTAAGGGTTGGAGCAAATTTGAATTGAAATATTTCCTAAAGATATACATATTGTATTAAACTAGAATAATATATACATAAATATAAGACAAGTTTTCTAAAGCTTTTCAGTTGTGTTTGAAATGATTGTATTCTGATATTCAGCAGGAATGCAATGAATCAGAAAATATTTTTTGTAAGTAAGTGCAAGAAGGAATAACTCTGAGAGATACGAGAAGAATTGAATCTTATGATTCTAAAAAATACAATTAACTACATATTGTAAATTAACTGATAACATCATTACATATTTCATACACAAAAAGAGTACCTGCAATTATATTTTTGCAACTCTATGATAATCATAGTCTGGCCATCTTTTTATATGGTCTTCCTGGAGGTCACAAACCCAGTGGTATTTCATCGGCTGCTATGCTCACCAATCTTTTTAAGCACATTTTTCCAACGTGATCTCTCCAGCACTGCCTTTTTGTTTTTTCGCGACATTTTCGAAAGCAAAATTTTTTTATTTCATAAATTCTTACATTTTCGCAGATTTTCAGCCCTGCAGTTGGTCAGAGAGTCGTCAACTCAGTGGTTTTTAATAAAATTATTTTATTTCATGGTATCAACAATCGTTGCAATATATGTTATAATTGGGCGTAGATAGGTTAAGTAGATCCTCACTTACCTTTCCTTCAGTATGTGTTAGATTTTTTATTTTAAAAAATCCTAGATTTTTGAGTACTTAAATCGCTTTACATGCTCAATTCAATGAAAATAAAAGATATAATAGTATATTTATGAAGACATGCTATTACTTACAGTGCACATTAACTCAGTGGATTTCTTCTCCGCTGCGGACTATTATTATTACGAGCGAACCCTTTAATTTAGCATTTTACAGCAATAATTATAATCAAATAGTTTTGCCCACTAGCGCCCCTTTCACCCCCGACTCCCCGCCGATCGCATTACGACTCACGACCGCTTCGTTTGGCCGCCAGGGGGCGAAGGGTGGCGTGGGGGCAGAGCGGGCGAGTCATAATTATACATTTATGGTAATACAAGTAAGACGCGGCCGGGCCGATCGATATCACAAACAGTAATTATAATCAGGGGAGTTTCGCCCCTCGCACCCCTTTCACTCCCTACTCCCCCACACCCCTCATCAGCTACTCCCCCCTCCCCGCGGCTGGCGGGGGCGCTCGCCTCTGGACACTGAAGGGTTGAAGGGTGTTGGCACTACAGTAATTCAGCTATCGATTGTGATTGGAATCAAATCGTTATGTTTTCAATCAAATTATTGTTGCTATTTAAATCAAACAAAAAATATATTAAGTCCAATTTAAGATCTATAAATTATCACATTTTCGATGATTTTTATTCAATTAATTTACTTAACACAAATCTTAAATATATACGCAGCATTACCCATTCAGGCTTACATCGTCAAAGATCCAGCAGTTTCCAAAATTCCTTTCTAAATACTAGCGTTATGGTCTGGAATTCTTTTCTACTCGTATTATCTATGTTTCCTCAGTTATAAAATTTGGATCCCCTCAAGAAACATATCAATAAATGCAATCTTCACAATTCGCAAACATAAAACTTCACATATTTTCTGCATGAAACGTCAATATAAAATTAAATAGTAATTAAATAATTTGAACATATAGTCATTTGAAGTCAAACTAAAGGTTAAAAATACTTTTATCGAAGTTTTGAAACTCATACTTTTATCAAAAAAATCTAACATATAAGCTCTATGCTCTTTAAATAAAGAAAAATCATTTTTTTTAAAGACAATTACAATAAAAATGATAGTTTAGCAATAACATTTACTCATAAATCGGTGTCACCTTAAAAAAAAATACAAAATTTAAACAAAAATTACAATTGCGGGCGAAACCGACCTTCAACCGAAAAATAATAATTAAGAGATAGACGAAATTATAATAAAGATAATTGCTTGGTAATTTATTTATTCGATGACCCCAGTGATAACCCCCATCGACCGTCCCACGATTGCCGCGAGAAGGGGGAGGAGGGAGGTGGATCCTACAACATTAATTTTGCGAAATGAACCTAATTTACATTTAAATAAGGAACCTCGCAAGGGTGCGGCCCGCCGCGCGGCGCCCCTGGCCGCCCCTTTGGTCCCCGAGAGGGCCGCGACCCCTTCTTGGGACGCCCTGCCAAGCCTTCAAGGCGATATAACCCTCCCCCACCCTCCTATCCCACCCAACCCGCCACCACCACAACTAGCGTTATTAGTGAAGAAATTATTATTAGTGTGATTATGATGTCTTAAAAACTCGATACAACAAATGACGTCACAAATTAAAAACACTCGCACTATCATCCTCAACTGATCAACAATGTATTCCTTTCTTGAAACAAGTTGCAGTAATTTATTTAACAGTACATAACTGTATTAAAGTATAATGTATGTTACAAGATCTTGTAATAACTAAAGTTTATGGTTCAAAAAATCTTTTTAACTGTTGTATACACGTATGTTGCAAGAATGTTTATCAACAATAACGTATAAATATTTTTTTAATATAAAAATATGGTTTCTTGCGGCATACCTCAAATTTCACATAAAATTATACCATAAAAAAAATATAAATCTATTCTTTGTCGGCCTCCTTAACCACGTGTTATCCCTACGATATAGTTGATGTTGTTAAGCAGAGACCGTCAGAATCAAGCAAAATTTCAGAAATATCCTCTCAAGGTACTCTTGTTCTAATGGTCATGCTATTTGCTTGGATCACATGGACAGGCGCCACAAGATGAGAGGCCGAAGCTTTTGAGCAACTCCTGTTTAAGACGAACATTTTTAGGAAGTTTTTGTTTTTCTTCGTCAACCGGTGCTCGATGAAAGAAAAAACACTTGGTTATTCCTTTTCCATTAATTAAGAGCTGAACATCAAACATAAATTAGACTTTTTTCAGGTGTTAAGTTCATCTTCTTGACGATGACATAAAGAAATTCAAATTTGATTGAATTTTTACCACATAACCATTGAATTATTGAAATTTATTTAAATATATCAACTTTTTGAGTTAAACATTGCATCGTCCTTCAATACTAAAAAAAAAAATTAAAAATATTTGTAGAAAATAATATTTTAGTGAATTACGGTTTGTTAATTCAATATATAAATTATAAAATTAACCGAACGGGTTATTTATTACTTAATTAAAATAAGTAAACACCACACATACATTCAAGTAAATAAATAAATTACCACAAACAATAAAAGTTTTTTTTTAAAACAAATAAAAAAATCGTTACTGTTTGATTGCTGTAATATTAATAAGTAATGTATACCTTGTAGACTGGCGCATCAATTTGGACTTTAAAAGCATAAATTTCATATGAAAATTAAATAATCGGATCATAGACATAGGTTGAAGATGTCATTGGTAAAAATAGATCAACCTCCCAAGTAAAGTATTCAGAATAATGTTTTGTTTAAATTAAGCCTTTACAATTGTCATTATATTGAATTCACATTCTCGGTTGTGTATTATCATGCTTATAGTAGAAAGGTTAAAGTAATATGGGAGATTGAGGTGACAATTTACTACAACACAGAGCTGTCTTATGGAAAAGAAAACAAAAATAAAAAGTAGTTCATTTATGCCACAATCCTTGACTCTATTAAATAAGAAATATGTAATTGGCGAAACTATGAGACGTGAAATTGATTAAAAGAATAAGGCATTTAACATATCTCTTAATTGTATGTTATACAATAGTTGACATACTAGTATGCTCTGAATTGAATTTGACTTTGCATTGAGAAATAATTTATCCTTCATTCCAAAATTAAATCTAAAGGAGCTAGAAACAAAATATGTACGTATTACTTAAGCCCTTTCAACCGCCTATGACGTCTATGGCCGTCATGACCTTTACACGATTTTTCATGTTTTAAATTACAACTATTACTGGTGTGATGTTTCATATTACCTGAATATTTTACTAAATTTATGTAATATTTAAATCGATTTTAATACAATCTATGTTTATAAGCTTACAAATGATTGACAAAACTTACAAAAAGTTCTTCCATCCATTGAAAATGCAGTAAATGTCTTTTTTTCTAGGTTTTAGCACAAATATCGAATTACTATTAAAACTGCAAATACTGAACGTGATGATAATGGTGAAATTATTTTTACTAATTTATTAATATTAAACCCCCCCCCCTTTATTGACTCATTCGGGAGGGCAAGTTTTACAGTGGACAGATACAGGCTGATGATGATGTAGATTTTATCTCTAGCCATGCTTCTTTGAAAAAACGGTCGTATGTAAGTTGACCAAGAACTGGTAGTTATCAAAATTCTCCCAAAATACTACCGGCAAGTTTTTGAATGATCTCCCGGTATTCTTCTCTTCCTCCACTTTCAAGCAATCTAGACCTCTTCAATAAACATATTACATGATATACACTTTCCATTCCTAAGCTTGCACATTAAGAGAACGCATATTTTCACTATGAAACGTCCAACTGTACTAGCTGTAAATAGATGGATTCATCAGATTGTGATCTTCTGCATACGCAAAGAAATATTTATTTATATTAACTTGTACGTGTAAATGGTTTTGTTAAAAAAATTGACGAAAAAGATTAGACCAGTGCGATACAAAAGGGTGGTGTGATGCAACATTTATTTAAATGGGTGCGTGAGCTCCTGTCACTCGTCACTCGGCCGCCCTTCCCCGTCCCTTGCTCACTTATACAAACTCAACTTAACTGAACTTAACTCCGCTGCTCAAACCTTATCTATTTACACAACTGAGTTTAACAGATATACGCAGGCAGCCTGGCAAAACGCGCCGAGCTACATAGATTCTAATTAATTATGCTAATGAGACAGAAGACGGTGGGCGGGCCCAGGGCGGAGGGGGAGGGTCCGGGAGGCAAGGGGGATCACTACTACCACCGCTGTCTCTAACAGTTACACTTGCAAAGTTGTTTTATACTATTTCACATACAATTGATTGAGACCGTTTACATGAATTTATTATTATATATACTTCTTATTCTTCTCAATCAAAACTTATGCTTAATATCACGGGAACAATCCATGAAGAAGCATAAAAATGATTTTAATCAAATTATTAATCATGCACAGCTTCGCATTTTTTATTTCCCTCGTACTTAAGCTATAAAATAACACTTAGCAAATCATTGTTTTTAGATTTATCTATTGATAAATGAGGTGAGCAACACTAAATTTGGATGTAAAACTAATACAACCAAATGTATACCTTCTGATTTGTGTGAGATTGATCTCTCGTCCGTAAAATGTACGTCATAGTTTATTAATTAAAACTGTCGATATACGAAAGTCATCCCGTAAACAACTCTGCATTAAGATAAATACTATAAGTGATTCCCGTTAAAAGCTCGCAATACTATAAGCTAATCATTACTTCATATAGAGCGCTTAGCTTTCCAGAAAATGGTAGGCATCATAGAATCTTTGTTGAGATAATTACATTAAAAACCGCTACAAATCCCTGTCAAACTATCAGCTGTTATTATCCTTGTTTTGTATCAAATGATTTATGCACCTGTTACTCCATCGAATACATACTGTACATTGGAATTGTGGATTTCGGGTTGAGCCGTGTGTGAAGAAATTCTTCTGACCAGTATATAGACCGCTATTGCATGGCTTATTTTCAGGGTTTTTGACAGTTTTGACATTCCAAATCTGTCTGTACGTGCAAACTTATTTATGCTGTACATTTTTTAAGACGACTTAAGAAATATTGTAGGTTAATTTGAGTGTTTTATTCATTATATTTTTCAAAGAACGGTTGTTAATTTTTAGTTTAATTTAACAGAAAGGTAACACAAGTTAAGTATAGTGATATGTAGTACGAAAGAAAATAGGGTGAGTTTGATGAATTTGACTAATCATTGTGCCACGGAGCCTTCCTAAAGGGGTGAAGAGTTTGGTGAGCGGGTTGCGGAGACGAACTGTTGGGCGGTGTGTGGGGGTGGGAGTGATGGGAGGAGAAGGGAGGGCTTATTGTGCTAACTAGAAACAACAGCACGGCTAGCTGTGACTGCCTCCCAGACACACAGCGGCTCATTAGCATAAATATAATATGGAAAGAAGTGTGGAGTAAGGAAAGAGGTGTTGGCATTTATTTATCAGGAGAGAGGGAAGGAAGAACGCTGAAGGAAGAAGCCCTCGCTCTAATAAGGAGATGTCACGATCGCTGTTTTTTTAATGTGAAAATTTATTTTTTGACCAACAGTTATAGCAAATTGAAACAACGGTCCTCGTTTGAAGTTACTCCGAAGTTTCATATACAAACTCATAGCAAACATCATCTTACATGAGATTTCTTTCACAAATTTACCAGTAAAAATAAACTGGACCTTGGGGAATCATACCAATTACTGTACACACAATGACAGCACTTTTTTTTATCTAACGAGATGTCCACTCGACCAATTACGCTACCTCGTCGAGTTGAGAGATTGACACACATAGTAAGATAATATGATTTTTTTTTCAAAGATAGCACTTGACATAAACTACATTTTTATGTATAATGTAAGGTTCAGTTATTTATTTTCTTTACATGTATTATTTTTTACAGTGTGTAAGATCAATGTTTCAAATCTCCGCGTCCGTCGTTTATTTTTAAAGATTAATTTTATAAGAAATGTTATAATATAAGATGCTGTTTGCTATGAATCTGTATGTTTATCAGTTGTTAAGTATTTGCATTTGTCTAATGCATTTCAATCGAATATAATTGTCCTTCGATGCGTTTCTCCATTTGATAAAACGATTACGTAACCGATTGACACATGGAAAGTTTATTGGTAACAATTTTCGGCGACAACATTTTTATTATTCATATCCTTTCCCTATCTTAAATATGTTTTTTCAACTGCAATAATACTTGCTTCATTCCAAATCAGCTGCACATTCTGAAGTTTCACCAAATATATTGCAAAAAACGTTCTCAATGACTCAGTTCCTCTTCGTCAGATAAGAAGTTAACATTTTTATTTGCATGGAAACTATTGAAAAAAAAACAGTAAAAATAATATATTAGAATGACGCACTGTAAGATTAAATTTAATATTGATTTTAAGTTTTGTGAAGTATTACGCAGATACTATCAATACAACTGTCAATATGTTATATATAATGATTGATTTTAATATTCGAAAATTAATTTAGTACTAACTTAATGATATTTATATTTTAAGCATTCACTTCAAGATCCGTTTCAATATTAAAAAGATATTTTTTTATAACTTGTTTTTAACATGGATTACACTGAGCACTTTTTAATCACTTACTGGAAAAGACTGCAGTTTCTCCCTCAATGAAAGCTTCATCAGTTCTAAGCCCCAGTCTTCTAGAAAAGTGATTAAGCAGTGCTCAGTGTGTAAGTACGAAATATTTATCTATTTAATATTTCGAACTCTTATTTAACATTATAACAACAATATAGAAATGGCAACTAAGTGAAAAAAACAAGCAATATAAAATTAAGAACTTGTGCTTTTCAAACAGAATAAAAGTGGTCTAAATGACAATAATGTAGGAAGAATGGTGTAAATGTTGAGGTGTTGGTATTTATTTATCGAGTCTTGGAAAAGGAGGGGTGACGAATTTCCCCAACTCTTTCCCTGAAGATGTCAAGACCGTCCGGGAGAGAAGACTGGAGAACTGAAAAAGCTGGAGGAAATCGCTGAGGGGTGGAAAAGTGAGAGGGAGAAAAGTTTAGACCTTCGGAAAAATCTCTGGAATTTTTCAGACGGACGCCCTTTGTAATGGGACGCCGAGGTTTGCGATTGTTTTATCTCCGGAAGAATATGAAAAGAATTTTAGTTGCTTTGCCTAATTTTTTGTTGGTGCTTACTACTTTTAATTGTTTAATTTACCTCATTTTATATCAGTATTTTGAATCAAATCAAATAATTATATTTTTAGCAAAAAGTTAAACATTATTATTTGTAAGGCTGGGTAAATTTCAACTCAAATGTGCAGTACAGTTTAAATTTCAGTGAGCATGTTCACTTTTCGTCAGATTTGATCTACAAAGTAATGGTCTAACTCAGTGGTTCCCAAAGTGGTCCATACGGACCCCCAGGGGCCCCTGGGATCATTCAAGGTGTCCGTGGAAAATTAAAATTGATTTGGGGGTTCCTGAACATCGTTAGGGGGTCCACGGAAGGTTCAATATAAAATTATATATTTTTTTGACACATTATCATTAATATCATTAAATATAAATTAAATATGCGTGATGTGAATATTGTGAAGTGCATACAATAAATATCCTAGTCTTGGACAAAAAGAAGTAAAATACGGGATGGACCAATAACTTCTACGCATTTAAGAAGCCGGTTACTTTCGCGCGAATATAGATATCGGTGCGGGAAGGGTACCAAACTCGAGAACGGCTGATTCCAGGAATTTAGTGCAATGGCAACATATACAAATCATAATGTGCGCTCTTCTTTTGATATTACTATCGAAACAAGGATTCTGCGACCGCAGCTAAACGGAAATTTTGTTTTCATTAGAATATTCGGAACGCAAATCAATCTCAAATCAAAATTGGGTGCGGAAGTTTGAGTCGACGGGTTTAATCTTATATAAATCTGTGATGAAATGTGATACTTCTTAAAGTATTGCTCAGTATGTAGACCAGATTTTCTGGAGCAGGTCTCAAAAAACCAAACTATTTCTTGTATTCCTCATGGACTTTTTTGTTACTGCACGATCTTTAAAGTCTTTGTCTAGTTTTGCAATGTAGTGGGGCTTTAATTCCAAACGTTATTCAGTATCTATCGTACTTGTGCGTCCCCTTTTTCTCGACTCCCGGTCAAATCTTGCGCTTCCTACTAATTGAAAAATTAACTGCTTCCTAAGCTTTTTGTGATATCTGTTAGTTTCTGTCACAATCTGAGACATCAAATGTTCTGTAGATAAAACTGAACGAATCCTAAAGCAGACCTTGGCCGTTAATTGTCTGGAATTCTAATGTCTGATATGGCAGGAGAGTATGGGAACTCCGTTTTCTGTCATTTCAATCCAGTAATTTTTCTCACTTTGGCTTTCGACATATGTGGTTCTATCATCACTATCTGAGCTGTTGACATTATCGTCTTTGAAATATCAAAAATATCAAAATCCCAAGGAAAAGAGTAAATCAATATCTTAGGATTCATCTTCCGAAAACAGATGGTCTTTAGATGACATATCACGCGAAGTTCCAGCCATTTCGGAATGAGTATCTTTCAGACGTGATTTTTTTGTAAAATTTTGTTTAAAAATATTCAAAATTGTAACAAAATATCATAATCAATACTCAATATTGTAAAAATCACAAGCAATGTCGCGTAAGTAGTTTTGCGCACAAAAATGCACTACAAACACATCGGCTGCCGGCCGACAACTGAGTTGTACTGAACAAATAGCTAAGTCGGCTGACCCTTGACAAAGAAGTGCAAACTACGGCAGCAGCAGAAAATAACTTTAAGCAGATGGAATTAATGGAAATGCAGTCTACACTCAAATCTAAGAATTTAGAAGTGGGGGATACTTGGTTTTTAATAATAACTCCCCAAAAACTATACAAACTTTTAAAATCTGTCAATAAAAATGTGGAAATGTTCGGTTCCACTTATTTGTGCGGACAGTTATTTTCACGTATTAAATTACTATAATAGTAGCAGCTTGTGAATTTTTTGTCCAAAAACTGATATCTAAAGGAGGTGATATTAACTGTCCACCCCGCAGCCTGAATTTGTCCCCAGTGGACTTTTTTCTAAAGTGATATCTTAACAGTAGACTTTATATTAGCAATCCAGGATCTATTGAAGAATTAAAAGAGATTATGTGGAATGAATTGTATGATATTTCACCAACCATTTTTCCGACGGTAATGGAAATTTTTCAGTCCAGATTATAGTAGTGTAAAAATAAACAAGGTTTATATTTACACAATGTTATCTTCAAAAAATAAAACCCTCATTATTGTACTTGAAAACTCAATTTACAGTTTTTGATATACACGGCGCGTTTATTTTTTATAGCTATTTTAAATATTAAGAGGCTATTGGTCCACAAATAGGCATACTCAAAATACCTTATCCGGCCCTTGATATTTTTTGAGTTTGACACCACTGAACTAATGTTTTTTTTTAAAGTACCTAGGAGGGGGTCTACCGAAAGCCGAAAATCATGGCAAGGGGTCCACGACTGAAATAAGTTCGGGAAGCTATGGTCTAACTATTCATTAAACTCGTTATCTACTGAAATAATTCGTAACATTTTTTTTTATATTTCCGTAAAATTAAAACGAAATAAGATGCTTTAAATTAACGCCTATAAAACCATGCTTCACAAAAAGTTCTAATTTTCCAGCCGCAGGTTTTTCACAGAGTGCTTTTTTAATTATTCTCCAAAATAACACTTAGTTATCGCAAGTGAATCTGAGAGTACGTCGCGGTAACAAGGCAGGAAAGTGTTAAACTAATTAATCCCATTTTTAATAACCACCGACCACTTTAAAAGTATTACCAAATTGCTTTATCTATATCGACTTGGCCATCTATGTCTTAGCTTATTCTATATTATTATTCACTTAATTATTTTGTACTAACGCTGTTAATTATGGCAACAGAATAATTTAATCCATTTAATCCGTTTACAACATAGTCTATGCTACATACCTTTTATACTCTACTCGAAATAAAGAGCGGGTCAAAATCAGACAGATAAAAAAATTAAGAATCCTGAATTGATTTTTTCTTTTGCCTTCTTTATTTGTTATTTTATTTTCTGGTACAATATTGATTATTTTTACTAATTATAATTTCGTTTGAGATGTTTATTTATGATTACACATTTCAGTTATATATATGGTTTATTTGTTTATAAATTTAATTTTCGTTTAGATTGTCTAGATAAATCCATTTTTTATAAATGGATTAATAGAGAACATATTATTCACCTCCACTTTGAGTCCATACGACATGTTTTTCGGGAGCGTTTCGTTTTCATTGGAAATGTCATATCATTATTGTATATTGTTAAATATTATATTTAATCACTTCGAGTCAATGCAAGAGCAAACACTGTTTTTTGTATTATTTTATTCTACATAAGCATTTCTAATTAATCAGGCCTACTTATAACTCTCAGCTATTATAAAAATGAATAATAAAATACAATATGTCAGTTTGTATGAAAAAAAACAAAAATCAAAAAGCTACAATTCTACTTTATGAATGTTAAGTATAATTGAAGGAAAATAATAGAATATTTAAAAAAGGACAAAAATATTTTTAAAAAATATATTAAACATCATTATTTACAGCATTTATTTCATTCTTCAATCAGGTGTATCCTTTCGGTTTAAAATACAGACGACATTTTTATTTTTATGTGCCATCTTTTATGAGAAGGCATTTTTGACTTTCCACCTTCTCAAAAGATGCTTTCATTTATTATTTGATACTATAGAATCCCACAAAAAAAGGAAAAATAATGCATTAGTTGGAAACTCATCTTAAATTTTCAAGAAAGTAAGTTACATAATCAAAGTTTAACAGGTTATTTAAGTAACTGCGTTTTGTTAAGCAGCATTTTAAACAAATTGAATGTTTGAGCCTAACCTCAAAACATCAATAACACTCCCAATGAAACACATAACATTCATTTTTATTACGTCGCATTGGCAGTCACATTTCAACCCTTCGGTTCTCCAGACGCGGTGATTATCATAAGTTTGTATTACGCCGTGAAAGTGTGGGCTTTGGGGAGGACCGGGGCATGGGTGAGTGTAGTATCGAGCGGGGAAGAGTGAGGGCGACCCTCGGTATTAAGCCCCTCTTAACAATTCGTAATTGTCAAGCCACTTAAGCTCGGGAGGGCGAGGCCCGGCCGGGGCAATTAACCCCTCGGAGCCTTCGCGGTCTCGCGGGCTGAAGACACCCAACACTCACTGAAACACCACTTTGCAACGGTTGAAGAGTGTTCATCGACAGCCAATCAATAAATCAAAGGATGTTGCAGTTGCTGGCATACATGAAAAGATGATTTCACGCGCGATATCGACGCTCTCATTGCTTTTAAAAGTTCTCAACTAAGAGGATGTAAGAACGTGTTTTTCTTAGAAGTGGATAAACCGCCTCACATCAGCATCACACCGGAGGACAATCAAGTATACTATATTACACGCACGTTCAGACTATAGTTTATACGAGGATCTCCAAAGGACAAGGAAAGAAGATAGATTTTTTCACCGAAAATACTAACAAAATAGGTGAATTCGCGTAAAAAAACGAGTAGCAACATGGCCAATATAGCCAAGGTAGTTTTATCAAATAGCATCACTTTCCTCCAAAACAAACTGATAGATAATGTGCTCTAAGGTCTGAAAGAAGGTTTTAAAGTTTAACATATTAAATTAGTTTAATCCGTCGTTAAAAGCGTCATCCTAGTCATAAGTTAAATAGACGTAGACTAAAATGAATATAAAGGAAGACCAGAAAAATTGAATCAAATTCGGTGGAAGATGACCAACGTCCATAATGTAGCTGTCTACTTAGTAGACTGGAAAGATTCACTAAAATATCACTTTACTACGGTTTATAAAAATCTAACAACAGCTAAAGTAATCAAATCGAAATTTTCATCCATATTTCTCATTATTTACAATAAGCATAGCACAAATAATTGTAAAGATTGATAATTTGATTAGCGTAAGAAAATCAATGCGTCGGTACACGTTTTAAAAGTAAAAATATATATAATTGTCAATTAAAATTAAATCTAAATGGCTTTAAAGAAGCTATATTAAGGGGTTGACTCTTACTGGGTACGCACTCGAGTCGTGGGACTTAAACGGTTTTTGAAAGGCCGAATTGAACTTTGATGGCTGTAAACTTAAAACTCTCGGCAAAGTTTTTCACATAAATTTAAAAAGCAAACAGAATTTGGAAGTCAATTCGGAAATGTATCGACTTGATTTGTAAATGCGAGTACCATTACAACCTTAAGCTATGGCCTTAGTAACTTTACAATATTGTCACGAAATTATCATTTGTATAATACATAGTGTATATTTATAAGTATATATTTTTTTAATTGGGCAGAAATGTACAATAATATAGATCTCTTTTTAATTAATATTTATTTTCCTTCTCATATTTGTTCCATATCTACAACATTTTGTCACTATTGATTTCTGCCACACATTTCTGCACAGCTGCAATAGCCCATGCCTTGTCTCAAGACATTTGTGCACCTAAAAGTCCAATTGGGAACAGGTATAGTTCCTGAAGACCTTATGGTGGGAACCTGTGGACTTAAAAAGTTGGAAACTGTAGTTTCCAATGCTTTTTTAGGGTTTTCTTAAACAGGGCTTTTGAGGAAATCTGTTGATTATCCTGACGTTCTTGAGGTTTGAATGATAACCGTTAATAAAAATGATATTTACCCTGATCATTGAACACCTAAATATTTATCTGGTACTACAACAATAGTCTACTACAATTTCGCGGACTATTACACTGGAGACTCCCGGGAACCATCTATGTTCCCATGTTTATCTCCGGGTATGCAGATGTTCTGAGATAAGACATAGGCAATCTGAGCTTAAACAACTGTGAAACGAAAATTTTCGGTATCCATATGCTCCAATTATGGTGTGAATATTTTTTAAAAAAGGAATTTTTTTTCAATAATGAAGATAACAAAATAATACAGATTTGTTCGTAAAAGCAAAATACATATTTTTTTTTACAAAACATATTTACGTTTTAAATATAACATTAAATATTCCCTATAGGTTTTTAATGTCAATTTAAGTACAAATTATAATTTATTCATTTTTTTATAAGATACTTATTAAAGAGATAAAATATAAGATACAATTGTATGTGAAACAGCAAATTGTTAAAAAATATTTTTTTTTTTAATGTTTCAATAGAAATCAATACTCGTCTATTAATATAATGTTAAATATGTTTTTTTAATTAAATCATTCATGTATGACTTTTAAACGACATAAATACTTGAAAAATAAAAATCCAGAACCGAAATATTTTTTTAAGAATTATTAATATTTTTTTAATAACGTGTGTATTAATTTATATTCATTGTAGGGTAATTATTACGCAATTTAAATAAAATCTTTGTATCTCTTCACGGAATCTATGCCCTGTTCTATAGAAATTACATCAGATTGAGGTACTTACTGGTAAAATATGAATAAATGTTATAATTAAGGCTTTATTTAAAATATGACTTAACCCTTCATTTGCATACACACTTACCTAAAGAAGTTTCCCCGAACGAGAGTCTGATTTACATTTTCATTTAATACTAATACGGATTTAGGTAACTTGAAATTGTAAATTCAATTGTATGTCTTATGACCGGCTTTATAGAGCACAATTCACATAGCTACGCTCAAATAATAGTATACAGGTTGGACAAAAAGTCAAATATAAATTTATTTGAATAATGTTTGATACATTCATTATTTTTTACGCATTTTTTATTGTCTATTAACTTGATAAACCATTGAAAAAATTACAATATAAAAGTTTTTTTTTCATTTCAAACCATGAACGATTCTTATTTAGAATGGATGTCATCACAGATTATCGCCACTAATTTCTGTCAGTAGCTACTGTCCGTATCTTGTTGCAAGACTTCTATGCACCTAAAAGTCTTCATGGGAACATACTAGTATATATGATTCCCAATATCGTCCAGTAGAGGTTCTGGGACTTGAAGATACGGCTGCTATAGTGTCCAAAGCATATTTTGTGTGAATTTTTAATGAGAAGTTTTAAGGATATATGATGATAAACCAGATGCTTCCGAGTCCTGGACCATTTGTTCTCTAGAAGTAACGTTAATCAATATAATTTAAATACATTAAAAAATACTTCAAATGCTTATTTACTCTTGAATTAGTTATGTTAGTATGTAAAAGAACTTTTGATGACACAGGATGCTAATTTCGATAAAAGATAATTCCATCGTTAAATAGTTGAACGATAAATTTAATTATTTTTAAATTAACATTCTGTGTCATTAGTTGTATTTAACAGTATTATAAAAAGATATCTTTTTTCCTAACCATAATTTCGACAAACAAATCTCCATCATCAAATTTATGGATTAGTTTTAACAGTTTATAATATAAAAAAACAATAATAAAATTTTAATAAATTTGGAATAAGAAAGAAAATTTTTGGCCTACCTGTTTAACTGTTGTATTGCGTATGTATGCGTTATACCATTCATAGAACTTCTGGCCTTTGTTACAAGTGGTGAGTGGTATCAAAATTGTATTAGTCATTAAGAAGGCCATCTATATATTGCTATACAATATTTGAAAGTATACTATACAGTCGATTCCGCTTAATTGGGACACCGCTTAATTGGGACAGCCGCTTATTTGGGACAAATCTCAAAGAACAGAAACCAAACCAAGAAACCAATAGTAAATTTATATGTTCAATTGGGACAACATTCCGCGTAATTGAGAAAATCAGGATATGTTGCAAGTTCCTATTATTAACTAAGAAGTATTTTCAAGAATAGATAATAATTAACCATGTTACGATGATAATGAAGACTGTGAGGATTCAATTGTAGTGTTATTTTATGCAGGAAGGACATGAAGGGAGCCATACATCCGCACTGAATATCTGTGCTGATTTTGTAGAATTGAAATGTTACAAAAACAAAAAACAGACTCATTTTTGCATTGAATTTAATTTTATGTACCTAAAAAAATGTATTGTTTAATTTTATGTGCGTATTACTGGTTAATGGCCTTAGTTTCCAAAACCAAATACATAAATTTTATAAAATGTGAAATTCGCTTAATTGGGACAGCCGCTTAATTGGGACAAAATGTCCAAGTCCCGATGTATCTCAATTAAGCGGAATCGACTGTTTATCTAATATTCTAAACAACCAATACTTCACATTCAATAAATGGGTTTTCTGTAAAAATATTTAAGTTTTTTTTTTCACAAAACGTTTATTTTTGGCAATAACGTAACTAACGCAAAACACTCAGAGAAAATAATCCTGTATTTTATCAGTGGTAGATGAATACCACCCATTCATAGTTAGTACGAGTAAAAAATGGATCCCGGACTTTTGTCTTATGACATTGGCAGATCGGAAGGAGATATACAATTATAATTTAAAATATCAAGCGTATATAATACGCATAAGATTTTTCACCACTGTTTTTCAGTGTTCTTCCATATGATTTTACATGAAATAAAAGTAGGTTGGCCACGAAAAATATTATACCAAAAGGTATTTTAAGTACTACAACGATTCAAAATATCAATCTTTTTTCTTTTCTCAAAAAGTCATTTACTCGTAGGTTTGTATTGACCTACCTAAAATGTTGTTTTATTACAATGTATATACTAAAAGTAACAGTTAACTCCTCTGTATTGTTTTATCGAATTTATATATAATGTTTTTATAATTACGCTCCTTATTCACTGAAAACTTTAACTGATGTAATGAATAACAGAAAGATAAAAGCCACTTAAAAATAAAGAAATGTTTTCAAAATGGAGTGTAATTTACCCCTAATAATAACCATGAATTTAATTTCTTGCGCGTGTAGCATTTCTGCGAGAGAACACATAATGAACTATCGGAAAAGTGGAAATTGTAGTTCCAGTGGATATTGTTCGACAATGGCTTTCTGACAATAAAACACCTCGCTCATTGCGCAATAAAAGCCGTAATATTATATTACCCGTTCTTGTTCACACGAGGAAATATTGATCAATCTCGCAGAAGAGACGGTACCGGCAAATGTCGTACATTAATATTAGCTCTGGCTACACAAGGGGTTCTCAAGCTATCGTCTAAAACCGTTATTTATCAGCAAGAAACTACATACTACATGGTATAATGTTTTGAGTTGGTAAACCTTAAAGGTCGGTGGCATAGCGTGTTTCCTCCTTTATATAAAACTGAAATATTCAATTTACACTATTAATGTCCCCAACATTTGTTTTTCGAATGTATCAATTTCACCTAACAAGTATCAAAAATCAAAACGTAAACTTTGAATTGAATTATGTGAGTGATTTTATTACAAAAATCTCCCAAGCTTTCGAAACTCAGTGCTCGTAGAGGAAATTGACATAAATTTAAAAACTTATATATTATTTGGTAACCTTTCTAAATAGGGTGACCTCCATTTTATCAAAATCAACAAAAAAATCAAATAATGCACTTAATTCATTGAGAAGATTACTATACAATAAACGTAAAAATCCTGTATCATTCAATATGTATGATTTACCAACATCTTATGGTGTCCATTTTGGATAAAGTAAAAGTTTTTATTACGGCGTAGTCTAAAAGTCTTATGAAACTAGAATTCTTTTTGAAACTATAAAAAAGGAAAAAAATATCTCTACTTTAATATTTATGTCAACCAAGAAAATTTTATTTAAAATTTTCTTTTCTCAACGTTACTGGAAAACTTTGTATTCCATCACTTCTGTTTCTACTTTTAAACAATCTGAATCTCCTAAAAGTAAATTTATATCTATATACACTTTGCATTTAACAAACCCTTACACAAACAACATAAACGCTTACCGTATGCAAACACCCCGTATTATAACGTATGTAGTGCCCATTGGAAGGTTTGTTTTCTCCACACATTATACTTCAAATATACACGAGAAATAATTTATCTTTTTAGATTTATATCTTTTATACTACAACATAGATTAACCGAAGTTGTTTTTGCTTAATTTACCATTTCAGCTACGGGTATAAATGACTAACAATGTACGAGTATAATGGCTTAAGGCCCCTTAAAGGAAAGGTTGAGAACACCAGCGGTAGACAATTGAGCATTTCCCGCCGCCAAAGACAAAACGTCTGTCGGTTGTTCGGAGCCAGAATAAGCGTGGTTATGTTGCTTAAGAAAAATACCGCCACTTCCCCTTACTTGCAATATACATTATTTATTTACTTTACGAAATAATGTTTCAATTAAAACAATCCAGAAGTAATAAAAATAAAAATAAATTACAATTTTTTATATGAAATGTAACGATACACCTATTGTTTATAATTATACTGTATTAGGATATATTCTTCCAACTATTATAGACGCTACTCACGTTAATTTTTGATGAATCGTGTAATGAAGTCTGGCTTACCTGAAAAATAAAGAAATACATTGAATTACTTATCTATGTACTCGTAAAATAGTATTGAATTATAATAATATGTTAGCATTATTATACATTGTTTTATAAATAAGTTCATTTCACCCTATGAATTTTGTTTAATGTAATTGACATGCATTTCAAATATTAATTTTAATTGTTTTATTTTGTAACATTCTCTGCTTGGCTTTCTCTTTGGATCTCATCCTGAAGACATTAGAACATTCTGTATGGCAAAAATTCAGCAATGCTCCGATCTAGAGATGATTGAAAAGAAACATCACTACGATGGGTAATTGAACTGTATATCGGCAATTTGCAATAACCATTTGTTCATACTAATGGATTTGATAGATCTTTAAAATATAATAAGATCAAGTTTTGAATTCATTAATTTTCTCTCTGCAATTTGAATAATATTTTTATTTGGATATTTTGCTGAATGTATTTTGTTTTCTAGTTATAATATTATGTACCAGTGCAGATGCAGTTGCGTTTAAAATTTAATTCAGCGGATTTATTTAATGACGAAAAAATCATGAATTCCCGTGCCATCTTTATGCGAAATCTGATCCAGTCACAATTGCCACCGCATCCGGTAATATTAATCATTAACTGGGAAGAAGAAATAGCGCGGAGAGTAGAGGAGTGGAGAGATCGGCCGATATTCACCAGTGGGTGGTGAAGGGGTGTGTATTTGGCGAAATTGAGGCTGCGCGGGGTCCGATTCGGCCCCATTCTCATCGCAATTCCAAAAGGGGGTCGGGGGTAGCAGACAGAGCGCCATTCGCATTAATTAATTATAATTAAGTTTAAGTTGACGCAGAGCTTGTTAAGGCTCCGGCGGGCGGTGAAGGGGTGTGGGGGCCGAATGGGGCGGGAATGAGGAGGGAAAGGAGTGAGAATGGGGCGTTATGGGGGCCCTGGGGCGGCGGGGCCCGTATCGGGTCCCGGACGTGGGTCCCCTCACGTTCGATGGCTACCAGGCAGCCAGATATGAGCTGAAATCCGTAGCACACGCGAAGGTCGACGTAGAACTGTCGTAACACCGGCGCAGCAATACTATTGTATTATGTTTAGGCGCACACGGCCTGCAATCTCCGAACAAGATATAATTTATAGAAATATGGATTGTAATTAATTAAAAATTTGCCATATTTATGTAAAAATCAATTTCATCAGAGGGAAATCCAAATTACAGTTGGCTTTTTTTTTAAATCAAAATGCAATATTTACCATAAGAACAAAAAACGATTTAGAAATTCCAAACCTTACCATGAAAACCTAGATTTTGTAAATATGTTTTTGTAGATAATTAGAGTTTTCCATTATGTGTTGCTTATTGAATGCAAGTCAACAGTTTTAGAAAAATATCGATAATAGAAAACACAAAAAATCTATCGGTAAATACGTGTACTTGGGCTTATATGCTTAATACAAATGATAATATATGTAATGTAGGCTTGCCTATAATCTATATTATTATTAACTTTATTATTGGAAGCATTATCCGAGCGTTTTTAATTATGTTTGTATTGCATTTGAAATGCAAAACGTCTTGTGTAATATTCATGTTATGTATTTATTAGTAGTCGCCCGGTAATTTAATTGGTTTGGCTAGTTTTGAAATACGCCACTGGGTCCCAGAGCCGCATAGTTATTCTGAAGGTGGCTCAGGGCCGGAGTGGGGGAGATTTCGGGTTTGTTTTGCGAAATAAATTAGGCGATCCTACGAGCCGACCGGTGGGTTGGTCTTATTGTTTGAAAGGTTCGTTGTTTATTGAAGGTGAATGTTAATCAGAATTAATTAATATTTCAACGTTTTCGGATTACTTATGATAATTGAACTTCCAAATACAAGTTTGCTTGTGTGGCAAAGATTTATTGTCGATTCGAATACAGACTCGCTCATTTACATGTTGCTTTGATAATGCTCGGACCTCCTCGAAGATCTATTTTCAATAAAACACTGGCCTTGGATGTACAACGTGCTGTGTGGACCTTTTCTATATGGTCTGGAGAAAAGGATGATATAATGTTTGAATGTGATCACTGTAATGAAAATAATACTTAGCCAACACAATTGAATATAAGCATCGTAAGCTATTGAAATTACAATGAATTTACTGTGACCTTTTGTGATAATATAACTGAATAGTATTTAATTAATTCAAGTATTTGTTCAATATATTTGAAAGTCAATGTTTTTCTTTAAAAATTAAATTGTACTATTTAAATGGAAGCAGATTTAATGATGCAAAAACTATTCGTAGGCTTTAAATTTTAACCCATTTTTTCAATAAATAACTCTTAAAAAATGATTTATTAACGTATTGAAAAACTATGCAATAAACTTAAAATGTATATATTTTCTTTCACGAGCTTCCGTTTACCCTTTACCCATCGTTATAAGTGCAAAAATAAAATAAACTATAAAATGCTTTACAACCACAACATTTACCGGCGGGTGTAGCTCAATAGCCAAAGCATTTGCTATACAAGCCAAAGGTCGTGGGTTCGAATCCCGACGGAGATTTTAAAAAAAGATTTCTTTTTTATCGATTTCTGAGCTCTAAATTACCCCCGGTTGGTGTGAATTTGATCACTCACTCGTAAAATGCCAGTCATAGCCTATTAATACAAATTAGTGGTAGACGAAAGTCATCCCATGTGTTTACATAAAAAAAATTTAAATACGTTGTACAAATATCATAAATATGTACAATAACAAAAAAATCTAAAATCATTTTTTATATTTCTTGATGATTGGTTAAACAGTTTAGCAGTGTGCAAACAAGCATACGTAACACATCCCATATAATAAGCTTTAACTACAAATTACTAAACGTACGAGTATTATAGATTAATTTTGAGTGCATTAACAGTTTTATATATTCATAGAAAGTAAACAAAATATATGCTGTATTAAAAACTAAATCCTCTGTCAATCGTAGAACTCAAATATCTATTACTTCATAGAAAGGCTACCACCAAAAGGATGAAGAAAAATATCCAAATGCCTCTTCACGCTGAGGCTCAAAGGATGCCACCGCCCGCTTCCCTTCCCCGCCCTCTACAAAACTCACTCGGAAAGCTTGCAAGCTTTAGGCCAACAACACCTTCACTACTTTACTGGGAAAAGAAGGGCTGTAAAAAAATACAAAAAACATATATTTAGATCATCTTGTTTCTAGCGGTGTCTTCAATATACACTTTGAGTAATACCACTCATAAAACTTATATCCAAATTTCAACTGATTAAATTAAAAAACTTCAATTAAGAAATCGACTAAAAGATGTAATAGCTGCAGTCTCTTTGAGATCTCAGACTCTTACTCTGAAAATAGTCAGAAATCGTTTATGTTCTCAAGTGGATCTTTAAATGCAGATAGATTCTATGCATGGACAGTGGCAATTAACAGAATTGAGTAACTGCAATTTCAAGTGACCAAATGCTAAAAGAAGTTGAATGTATTAAATTGTGCAATAAAATGGATAATATTGATTTAATACTTGAACAAAGAGTTTTTCGACGAAATAAGTTTATTTTGGTTTGATTTAAGCATTTATTATTTTCAATTAAGATTCATTCCGTATTACATAAATCCAATAATGTATCGTTATGAAAAAGATGAATGTATCAAATTTTTTACGAGAATGCTTAGAATAAAATGTTTAATGTTCTGGTACACTTACTCAAATATGAATAGATTTAAAAAAACACCAAAAATATAAATTGTGTAGAATAAATATATTGTTTACAGTTTTCAAAATTCCTTGATGCTATCAGTAAGCTCTGAAATGATGTTTTACTTCTTCGTACAATTTGGATTTCTATTCAAATAAAACTAATTCACTTTTGCAAGATCTCTCAATCATACATAAGCAAAAGTTAATTTTTTATGTTCGCGGCGTCCAGCTGAATTCTTTAGAATCCACTGATTTCGACCGGATGTACCCTCCTGAATTTATTCACTAAAAAGTAATTATTTATATAAAAAAAAAAAAAAAAATCATGAAACTCAGCCCTGTATCAATTCAACAAGGTAATGCATTCCAATGCAGGCCGTTCACGTTAGTGTGTTAGCTGAGATCCTGAATGAAGCTCCCGGCTTTTTTAGGGCGTTTCAGATTATGTGAAGTATTTCACCGCCGTGAATAATACCCAACCGGTTCAAAATCAAAACGCGGTACGGAGGGACTAATTAAAAACCGGTTCCCCGGCGAAAAATAATGCTCGCTGATTTATTATTCTTGTAATTAATAATTTTGCATTTTAATTAATTTATTGATTGCATTTTTGTCAAAAGAGTTGTAAATTATTGAGAGCGAGTAAAAGAATAAACCCATTTTTTAATGCCAGCATATACAGTTAATTAATTTCAGCATTCATTATATTCATAGTTATTTTCAGATTCTGTTGTATGCGAATCATACTAACACGCGTATTTTAAATATATCAATCGTTTTAATACGCGAAGCTCACGACAACCTTGCCAGTGCTAATCGCTTAAAATATATTATTCATAAATTGGGGATTATGCATTTAATTTTAATTAGTTATCTAATCAATGTATGATGACAAATAATACATTTTTATAAAACGTATATTATTAATTTTTGACAACATACAATATTATTGTAATTTTCAATTCTAATGTTTTATTTTCTCTTACCAGGTAACCGAAATTTGAATTCATCCTCGAAAAAACCAAAAACAATGCAAGATTTCTAGTTGATGACGTGATTGGCGCTCAGATATGGAACAATGAAAATCCAACTTATGTAACATTTATTTAAAAACTGATCCTTATTTATTTAAGACAAGTTTTATACTCAATCAATTTTAAATTTCCTTCTTTAAATAGATTTAACGTATTAATGTAAAATATTTATGTTAACTCATATTAAGGAAAAATAATTTAATTATAAAAATCTTCACAACAATTTTTGAATTGTGCTTTTAATACCAAAAGTACCGTATTTTTTTACATTCATCTATATTTGTTGTAGAAAATGGTGTTCACAAATGCAATAGATTTAAAAAGATCTAGAAACTAACGCTCTCCAATCATTGTGTGTCTTAGTGACGAATAAAATGTCAATAATAAAATGACGGGTCGGCATTGATACAATCTATATATATAAAAGAAAGTCGGGTTATATTTGTTTTTATAACTCAAGAACGGCCAAGCCGACTTGGCTGAAAATTGGTGGAAAGGTAGCTTAGAACCCAAAAACGTCCATGGTATACTCAAAATTGATTTGATTAAGAAAAAATATTGAACATTTACGTAAACATGTTTTCATACAAGACTATTGTAACTTGACAGCTGTCAGATAAGACGGTGTTGCCATAGTCAGCAACATAACTAAAAATGACGCAACAGTTGGTATTGTAAGTAGGTACCTACGTAAAGTACGGAATATTTTGAAACAAAAAAGAAAACAAAAGGCAGGAAAAAAAAGACAAAAACAAAATAAATATTAGTGAAAATATCAGTTTAATCTTTTATTTGTTAAAAATGTTATAACAAAAAGCAAATGGAAAGGCATCTTCTTATTCTATTGTGTTATTTTTATTTTTTATTATTTTCTCTATTTATTGTATATTTATGTATACTATTCTAAATATATGTTTCTAAATATTTGTAAAAAAATTGGAATGGACCAAATATATGATATCATATGTACCGAAAAATTCAACATAATAAAATCCAAAATCTGCTCATTTATTGCCTTTCGGGTGAAACAAAGTTCACCGGGTCAGCTAGTATAATAATATATTTAAACAGCTTTACTAATAACGTATTCCATTGGTTAATAATAAAATTTATACTTGATAACATCCAAGACGCACGAAAGTATAAGTGCCACACAACTTATAGCTACATTTAACTATAAGTAAGTCATAAGATTCGCAACTCATCCAATTTACTTGATAACGTCTTCTTGGCATAGCCGAAAACTTTCGTTTAAATAAATATAAATGTGGCTTTATCATAAATATAATTTAATTTATTTTAAATCATAGAGTTATTTTTAATAAACACAGGTGTAAAGTTTACAAGTTTCAGTTGAAAAGACTGACCGTTCTATGATCGTTTCAAAATTCTCTCCGACGCTCTAAAACACACCGCTCAGATTACTGCGGGGAATTCTCGTTGACTACAGAAGGCTGTAGTTCGGTCATAAAAAGCTGCCTTCGCGTGTGAGTGAGTCACCTCTCGTCTTGAGGGTGGGGTCGGGTGCCGGGTGGGGAGCCACCTGTTGCAGCGACTTTCAGGCAGACTAGGTTTTCGCCACACTTTTCCTCTGCTCACTTTGCGCGCGGATATCCAGGCACTTGCCTCACTGTAGAAGCGACCCGCCGCCGTAGAGCGCGAGCTTTAAAGCTCTGCATGTATAAGCGCGGTAGCTTTAATCCGTCCGAAGTGTGCTTTCGAATAAAAGTCTCAAAATTTTTATGTTGATATAAAAATAAATATTACATTAATTCACTTTGATATATATTTAAAAATACATAATAACAATATATACGTTGACTTTATCAGATAACACAATATTCAAATGAAATATTACTTGAACTTCACTCATAAAAATAAAAATCGATACCTGAGTATTTGCTGAAAATACTTGTCTTCAAAAGCTCATTTTACAGACTATAAATTTAACATATTCATCGGATTTCCGGAAGGCAAGGATGACGTTGAACGAAGCGGAAACCATTGTGACTAATATTACATTAATGCAGCATTTCTTGAAAATCATACTTGTATATTTCAACTTAGAAAAAAATATGGAATAATGTATTATTTTTTATTAAGTATACACGGAATAATTAGTTATTTTATGAGTAGTAATGTTTTCAGATTGCTGTCAAGAATGCTTCCACAGCAGAACAAAATTGAAATTTGGGGTACAGATTATTATTATTATATTAGTATTTGTATAGCGCTCTTTTATGACCGAATGATCATTCCAAAAGCGCTTCTTTGCCTCTCTGAGTAAAAAGGTGGGTCTTGAGTCTGCTTCTGAAGGATGCCTCCGCTTTAAGCTCTCTTATGCTTTCCGGTAGCGAGTTCCAGGCCATTGGTGCCGCGTAGCTGAAAGCCCGATTGCCAAAGACCGTGCTAGGACTACCTCCCGTCAGCTGCAGGGTGCTTCTATTTGCTCTAGCCGATCTGAGTGTCTCTTGCCTAATGATGAATTGCTGTTAAATGCGCATGTAATTATCTCAACTGAAAAATATTGTAATTTGTGAATTACGCCGGTATGGTATCACTAACGCCCACCTTTCGTAGGAAACACACGGTTCGTATCAATCGGTATTTAATTAAAGTGAGGTGTGTTAAGAAATACTGTGGAAGGAGAAAAGTACGCAGAGACTGGCTCCCAGACACTATTTTCGTTATTAAGCTCCACCAATGTTCTGTGTTGCCGCCACAAATAACTCGAAGGGATTAAATTATATGTGATGTGGAATTCGGCAGTGGCTATAGCAGTTGACTGCTTATAGATATGCCTTCTAGCAGTCCGGACGGGATAAATTACTCCCTCATTTCGTTAATTGGTAGAATCAATTTTATAGCCCTGCCCCCAATGGAATTATTATTATTGTGAAAATAACATAATTGGATTGTTTGTCGAAATTTCTCTTGTGTGCCTTAATCAGTAACAAATGTCACATGAAAATCAAAGAAAAATATCAAACACAAAAAAGTATCACCCGTATTTTTTTACTTCTGACTTATTTAAATAAAGAACATTTTAAATCGGAACAAACATTTTAATTATTTTTTTGAAACTATACAGGTATACTTATATTTCCCATCTATTATTGGCGATGTCTACTTTGTAGTCATTGGTTCCATTATAAAAAAATATCAGTTCATAAATCTTATGTAGTACAGCGTACGAATAAAATTAATTTCTACGCAAAATAAATAACTTGATTACTGATCACAGGAAAATACTGACAGAAGGAGGTGGAGAAATTTCATCTTTTTATTCTATAACGCTTATCATTTCACATTTGGTCAAGCGCTGAAAGTGGAATGTTGATCCGCCTACGCCATAAATTGCAGCCAGGCATTCACGCATTGTCCAATTTACGGCACTTCTTTTCAACAACGAATTTTTACTAACCATCTTACTATTTTATCACTAACTCTTAAAAATTAATTTAATTCTCCACCGTGGATTAAACCAACGACTTTCAGTATGTTAAGAAAATGGTGTATCTCTAAGTCATACACGTCATTATATGTCAATAAATAAATAGTATGTACTGATATAACATGCTTAAATAAATACATAAATCCCAATTATTTTATTTTCGACAGTGTTGACGCAAATACAACTTTATAGTTTATTTCAAGTTGAGTTGTTTCATGAGATCGAAAAAATAGAACGTTTGATCCGAAGAGCTGATTATAACGATCAAGATGAAAGATTTAGATCAACCTAAGAAAAACACGATTATGAATTTCATACATTAATTCAATAAATAAATAAGATATAATTATTATTAGAGCATTTCTTAACCCTTTCGTTTCGGCTCGGTGGAATATAAATTATGCTGTTGATAAGGCGTGAATCTTTGAAACCATTATTTTTACTTCAAACTAGGTTTGGGTATCAGATGATACATAAAAAACTATTATATCTTACAAACGTTCATTATGTAACTCCATACATGTGGTGGCATTGAGAAATGTGGCTTACAGAAAAACCTAACGATATTTATTTACATGCTGTACAGATTCCTGTTAAGAATACATGTAGGTTGATAAAGGGAATGACTGCACTTCCAATTTCCTACCGTAGATACCAAAGTAGCAAAACGATATATCACGTCAACCGATGTCAATGGTCGGGGAATCTTTGACGGCATACGCCGACAGCTGATGCGAAAGGGTTAAATATGTTTTCATACAATTTGTACGATTATCGAGATTTTAATTAATTATTTTAACGACAGACTTTTGAGTGGTTTTGTAAATGTTTTATATATAACATTTAATAACATTAATTGTTATCACCTTGTTAAATTATGATTAATTTTCTGATAATACATAAAATTTTGTAATCGTACCTTAATAATCCCTATGTAATAAATCAACACATTTATGTAACATCGTGCAATACACAATATAAAATAAAATATATTTCTCGTTCCCTTCACATATAAGAATGTTATTAATTTCATTTAAAAAACGCTTATTTGACTACAATAAAACATAACGTTAAATTGTATTTTTTTAAATTACTTAATAATTATATTACATAGAAGTATTTATGTGTATAATTATTATACGAGTACACAAATTTTAACATCATTCAAAATGTAACATATTCGTATAATAAACCCATTAATATATTAAGTCGTAATTATAAGTTAAGTTTAATTAAAAATCGAAGTAAATAATATGTTTAGTTATATTTAACATTTATATAAATACAGAATATGGCAAAAATTTTGTTACTTGTTTTTATTAGCATAGTCGTATTATAATAAGTAATGTGTTGGATAAATGATCTTCGGATCTAAACTTACCAATTCAAATCTCAGGACTCTTTATTTTAATGTAATTTTTATTTTTGTAATTACCATTTTAATTTTATATACAAAAACAACATGTGTTTTTCTGTATGTCTGGCACTAAAAACGTCATCGTATGTTTTAATAAAAATATTATAATTATAATTTAAATATAAAAATAAAAGCTTTTGTATTTTTAAGAATTAAGTTACAAACATAAATAATACACCAAACTTGTATTTAATTTATAAATATTTTTTAATAACATTCTTAATATTATAAATATTTTTTTATAACATTCTTCCCAAAATCATCATTAATTAATATTTGTTTTAAATGAACACTATCGTGGCTCCAATCCTGATAATTTAAGTTGTTTTTTTTTTTTTTTTAGCAGTTATTACAAATGTCTCCGTATGAACGAAAGAAACTTTTGGCAATGTCATTGTACAGCCCACATCTGAATAGGGCTTAAGATTGCCTTAAACAGCAAAAATCGTATGCTGGTACTATAAAAGTTTTCAATTAATTTTTCATTATGGAAGAACCATGCTGAATCGCAAAAAAATACTCTTCCATACAATTATCCATGCTCTATCATCTCTTGCAATTACGCCGCGTTAATTTTTATTTCAAATGCATTCGCAGAAAGAATCGCCTCCCCCAGAGAACGAGGGGATGATTTTTCAGTCGCACGGGGCAGCCCACAACCCTGGATAGGGTTGAAATCTTCGCATCGATTATTTCGCCGGGTCGGCTATGGCATTAATTATTTCCAACATTTGCAACAAGCACCACCGTTTATAATTACGGGCCCCACACTACCCTTACCAGCCGCCCCCGAAGGCTCCGCTGTCGGTGGGGGCCCCACGAACGCAAGTAGAACCTTCTATCCCGCTTGTCGGCTCTGGCGACATTGCTTGGCCCTCTCAGTCACTCCGGAGCGTCGTAATTTACATTAATCCAATAATTGCAAGGGGGTACCCTGGTTAGAAATTCAAATGAGGTGACGCCAGAGCGAGAGGGATGCTGGCTGTGTGGGCGACGGGGAGGGGCGGGCGGAGGACAAACGTAGAGGGATGCACTTCGGCCATCGGTCTTAGCGTCAATTCTGACTTGTAAGTATTCGCAACAGTTCGGACTATGTCCAAGAAGGTGTAAAAATTGCTTGCTCATCGCAAAAGCTGATCGCGTTTTTTCGACGCATTAAGTTTTTTTTTAATTATTTGTACCAAAGATGTGAAATATTACACATAATAAAATTTTCTTGAAAATAATGACTTCATAATACTACTAGTATACACAAAAATAATATCAAAACTTTTACACTACGTCATAAAAATTAAAAACTTTTGAGTTTATTGACAAAAATTGGTGTCAAATTTTATTTTGATTTTTGAAATTGTTGAAATGGACGTAATTTAAATGTAATTCTTAAATTATTATTCATCCACCATTAAGAAGGTGTATCATCATAAAGATATGCGTGAAGATTATTAAAATATTGTATTTAAAACAATATTAAATTGTATTTGATTGCAATATTTCACAGTATTTAAATTTGATGTACTAGATATAATCGTGCAAAATAATCTCGCCTCAAACCACCTAAACCGATAAATTATTGATATAATGTGTTACAGAAATTACTAATAATCTTAGTGTATTGTACCTCTAACTCAAGTGGGAATGTATTGTATCTCGGCGAGGAGATATGTAGAATAATAATATTATCTGATAATTTAATGACGATGCTTCAGCAGATCTCTACAGTACTGTAGTATGAGAGATGAAGGTGACCGCAGCAACTAGAGGATCAGCTATAGGCTGGACCAATCTGTGACTAAATCAATTGACTCAGAAATTCTTCATCCAACGAAATATATCAGCAAATACTAATTAATATGCTAAGCATGCAGAGATCCATTTAACATATTAAAAATACAAATATGAGTACGTATATAGTATGTTTATAAGAGTGAAAAATTAAATAAGCTTCCGTTTAAAGTGAAACCGGAGTCTTCAAAGTATGCAAAACCGTTCTCAACGTAATCAATATTACAATATATAAAATTTATTCGCTTACTTAACATTATTTATACATTTATTTCGTTACCAAATAATGCCTACTAAGATCTATGGATTCATGTCTATAGCACACTCCCTTATGATTGATCTCCAATTTTCATAAGACAGACGTTCAATCGGCTAAGTAAGCTTATTTTATTGCTTCTGCTTTTCAAAACTTGATTATTTGATCGCGTCCACATATACACATTGAAGTTAGACCTTTAACTACCTGCATAAGTGTTTTCATAAAAAACTAAGTTCTCAAATTTTTCTTTAACACTAAAGACAGGCTTTGATTTACTCTGACATCATTTATGTTTCTTCACTCAGTATTTTTTTATTAAAAACATTAATCTACACATGGAACATCTTCAGAATAAAATGAAAACTCACGTTTTTGGAGGTGATAAAATTCAAACGAATGAGAGGTAATGAAAGTGCATCAATACATACCTGGAAACAATAGAAAAAACAAATTAATTAAAAAACCTTTTATGTTATTTTATTTTTTATACTATACAGTAAACGTTTCTGATCTCCTTTTATTTGATATTAAAAATATACGCATTTTTGGATAATTTTTAAGGAAATTGAAATTAAAAATAATTTTAGTGAAATATATTTCTATTGCGAGTAATATATTTTTTATTGTAAACTATAATTCTAGAAAATATTTAAGCCTGAAGAATATAATTCAAATTTACATTAAAGTAAAATAAACGTATATTCATACATTTTATGTTTGTTTTTATGATGTGTACAGTTAAAGATTAAATCAGGTGTGCAACTTTGATATTAATTATGAAGATAAATTTATATGTTTGACATTGATTAATTAATTTCGGGTCTTGTGACGCTCCACCTGCTGATCTGAATTGTTATCATTTTAAAATACGCGAAACTCGAATGATACATCTGAGAGTCGAATAATAATAATAATGATTATAATATTAATGTGTATTACACTCACAATATTATGGTAATGAAACTGTGTAGTTTTAGTTATCGCTCCACTGTCACACAATGAGAGTTCTCACAAAAGCACAATCATTAGGAATAGAAACACAGACGTACTACACTCCATACAATAATATCCTAATATAATACAGAGCTGTAGAGTCCGTTCAGCGGGATAATCTAAATTCATTATACAGTCAAATCTCTGTAGATTGTACGTCTAGGGAGCTATTAGATTATTTAATTACAAAGACTGTACGATTCAAAGTTATAGTATGCTTATAGTATAATAATTATTTATTTATTCAGAACTATTCCAATATAACATTAACGTATTTTTGAAAAATAAAGCATAAAAGCATGAGAATAAAACATAAAGGAAACATAAAGTAAGCGATAAAAAGATGACGCGTGTCAAAAGATAACAGAATATCTAATCTCCTCGAGTAGCAACTAGGATGGAAAACAATGGATGGCTAAGAGTACGGATATACATCTCCAGAACGTGAATAGTATCGCAAAGAAGAAGAAATAAATGATTGGGAACAGCTATTACCTACGGAACTCTAACTCTAAGAAATAATCGGTAAAAAATATTTATATGTCATAATAAACTACATTTCTATCATTGTCATTTTTTTTTTTTTTTTTTTTGGCTCTCGGACTGATCGTCTTGTACCTGCGCTCCTTCAAAGCACTTACCAAGGCATTGTTTTTAGAGCACTTTCTCGTAAAGTAACGGGCTGTATTGAGCAACACAAATATAATATTGTCCAGTAGCAATAGCACATCGCAAGCGCAGTTCTCGTTAAATCACCGAAGTTAAGCAACATGTGACTCGGACCAAAATATGGATAGATCACCGTTTATTACTAACCACACATCATTGATCGGGGTGACCCACTCTTTAGGACTTAATGCTGCAAGTAGGGAGCGTTGGGATAATCGTAAATAAAACATGGAATGATAAATACCAATCTCTTAACAAAACCCGCCGATGTGTTTTTGTAAGGCTTGAAAAAAGGTTCTTCCCCTCTAGCCGTTACGCGGTCTATCCAAATAAGCTTAGAAACACATGATACAAAACGACATTCTTAATTATTTAATTTGTATTAACAATGTTTAAGGTATCCGTATGAAAAAACAAGGCGAAAAATAAATATTTAATGAGTAAAGCCACCATTGAAAGAATAAATATCAATCCTTTATTTGCCTTAACAAAACTGAACGCACTCTAAGGCGACATACAATAATAACATAATATAATACAGAATAATGTAGGCGTCCCACCAACACCCCGCCGTATTTATCAAAGTCTGGAATATAATTAGATTCAGAACATCTACTTATCGAAAGCGTTCGAAACGGAGGGTCGAGGGTAGTCGGTACAGACGAGCACACAAGTGCTGCCTCAGTATTGCCGCATACACCCTTCGTGACAGTGGTCCTCAAACCGCAACGATACCTAACTTACTTTTAAAATAAATATGAATAACATTTAAACATTCGTCATGAACTGCTTAGTAATTATTGCGTTAAAAATACATTCAAAAAATGTGAGATGTAGTTTCTTAAACAAGAAATATGGTAATTCTGAAACGACATTTTAAATCTGAAAGAAATTACGATTGACTCTAGACGTACTTTTTTAAGCACATGTTAAGGCTTTGAAATTCCCTTCACGCTCATGTAAGCTGAATGTCTTCAATAAACATTTAATTCAGCACTTGCAATGTTATCTATCCTTACACGCAAACAACCACTACGTATTATAGAAGTTAGTTTTTAAAAGAATATTAAATACGATATGTGTCTTACCCACAAAATAAAGGTCACCCAGCATGCTATGGAGAGATCCATGCTACGAGTGTCGCTAAAAGATAGAATCCAAAACAAGTATTTTCGCAGAAGAACTCAAGTAGTGGAGGCTACCCATAGGCACACTCAAGTGGAAATGAATGAAGTGGCTGTCGAAGAAACGACGGTCAATAGGAAATAAAGGTATTGGAGTGGCGCCCAAACGAAGCATTGGTCGACCCCTTGCATGATGGACTGACGTAGAATAGAGGGAAAGGCCTGGATTGCGGAAGGCAGAGGATCGAAGAAGATGGAGACTCATGCGGGATGTTTACGACAACAGTGGACGGATACAGGCGGATGATGATGATGTGAATCTATCGCCGATGCGGACAATATTCCATGACTGTTTTTTGTATTCCAAAAAAATATTTTTTCAAATTCCAATCAATTTACATAATTAATTTTAATGTTACCGTCATTGTATGTAGCAGAAGGTTGTCTGACTTCAGGTTCTTATGCTTCATTTCACTCGAACATAGTTTTTTGCACACATTAATATTTTTCCTTCGATAAGTATAAATTTCAAGACTATAAATATATTTTCATTATATGATACTCACTAGAATCGTATATAGAATTGAAATGGAGAGCAATAAAGCACAAATATTCCACATCATCATTATCACCTTTGGTCATTAGACGAATCTGAACTACTGAAAACTTAAGAGCCACCTTTGGCTCTTGAGGGATAACTTGGCGACCTCTGAGGCAATGACTACCATCTCTACATCTACCACCAGATCTCCCCATCACTACACAAGCGTGTGCGGACGAAACATTGCGTACCTAGGAGTAGGTGCTGTTCTAATTGTTGTGCCAGCCCTGGGTACGGGTACACCGTAAGTTCGGGACGTAATTAAATCCTAATTACAATTAGGCTAACATTATTTTGAATATTTTTTACATTTGTATTTTTAGCACGACATTTTATGCAAAACATCGAACACCTGATAATATATAACATAACACCTGTAATAAGATACATATTGATTTCTTCCAGTATTTTGTGCATAATAAAAACAGCCAAAATTCTTGAGTCAAAGAATATTTCTTTAGGGCTCCGCAAGCAACTTGCCAAAACACTTGTTTGGAGCATCTTAATGTACGGCTGTGAGACTTGGTGCTTATCTGAAAGTGATAAAAAAAGACTAGAGGCCTTTGAGATGTGGTCGTACAGAAGAATTCTCGGAATTTCCTGGAGAGACCACGTGACGAACAATGAGGTTCTTAGAATAATCAAGGAAGATAGGCAACTAATAAGAACCATCTCAGAGAGGCGAGCCCGATGAATTGGTCACATCATGCGCCACGATGGTCTCCTTCACGATATTGTGGAGGGGATGGTTGAGGGTAAAAACTGTAGAGGGCGCCCTAGACGGGAGTATTTGCAGCAAGTATTCGAGGACATGAATTGTAGTGCACATGCTGAGCTGAAAAGGGTTGCGGAGGACCGAGAGGAATGGAGATCGAGATGCAAGATTCTGTTGATGCAAACCAATCCACCGGATTGATACTACGAAGAAGAAAAACATGTCAATGAGCAATTGTTATTTTCCGAGCATGCTCGAAATTTTATTATTTTGACTTTTTCATTATAATCAAAGAACGATGCTTTTTAAATTTCTGGTAATATAATAGAGATATCCCCTACATTTATTTATTTTTACGAAAATCAAAATTTATTATTTGTTAAATTAACTTTGGACTGGATCTACGGACCATATCGTCCTTATCAATATTGCTAATGCTTCAGTACGTTAAGTTGCTTTTTTTTAATTGTTACAACCATTAAACGAACGCCCATAATTCGTGCATCGCTTACATTTAAGTGGACGCTATTTGTTTGTGTGATCAGTCTAATAGACATTTGCACAATCGTATGATAAATTGAATTTGTTTTTTTCAGGTTTATCGGAGATCGAACCAGTGACTTCATATGCTACATTTGACCGCTTTGGCTTTTAATTTTACTACTCCGTACAATAATCAGTGACAAGTGTACCTGTGCATCAAGTACATAAGGAGTTACGCCCTCTAGCTCCGGGCAGGTCCACGCCGACACTTGCAAGTTTGAATCATTGGACATTGGACAATGTAAATGAGATTCGCGCGATGTTGGCCGAACCCCCTTCCCCTCCTCCAGTGGTTACCTCCCCCAATCACCCTCGTCTAACCGGGTCGCTGTTGGGTACATCCAGAGGTAGATTGAGAAGGAGTCAAATGAACTAGACTTGTCAAATTTCTACTATTATTCTATTGTAATAAGAAACCAAATATGAATTACTCAAATTCTTTCCTAGTCTAACGTGGCCATACGTGGGGTATATCCTATGATAGAAAAGGTAAACTTAACTAGTGTTGTCAAAGTACTACAATTACTTGTGTATAAAAAACACCCATGTGAATTACTCTGATTTTTTCTTATTTAATGGGTTATCGGTAGTGTATACAGATGGGGAAGGAAGAGGAAGATTGAAAAGAGTCGTGTTAAGTTTTTACTATTACTACACCAATTATGAATTACTTAATTTTTTCTTATTTCAGTGTATATCTTAAATGAATTACGAAGGAATCAATTGAACAAGGTTATTTTTTTTCAGTTTTCAAGAAAATACCAATTTTAGATAAATTTAGTCACAACTTTTGAATAGTAAATATTTTATTAATAATTTATTATTATAAACAATACCCATTGAAGTTTAATGATATTCTTTATATTACGACAACGCAGTACATTTAACTTTAAAATTTATAATTCGTGCATTAAACCTTCATTTAAAAGAAAAACATTCAAGGCATCAGGAAGATCAGGCTAATCATACTATCTCCATAGAAATACTGATTAACAAATCACATAAGATATACCCCGTATACAACAGTTACTTCAATTCTTCAAGTCCTCGGGACCCTATCTTTGGACATGCCGCAGAATAAGTCAGCTGTCAGAACTGATAAGCGGTAATTCGTGGTGAACATGTGCTCTTCTTCTTCGCGATATTGTGGAGGGGATGGTCGAGGGCAGAAACTGTAGAGGGCGCCCTAAACGGGAGGATTTACAGCAAGTGTTCGATGTGGTCGTACAGAAGAATTCTCGGAATTTCCTGGAGAGACCACGTCACGAACAATGAGGTTCTCAGAATAATCAAGGAAGATAGGCAACTAATAAGAACCATCTCAGAGAGGCGAGCCCGATGGATTGGACACATCATGCGCCACGATGAATGGAGGGATGGTTGAGGTAAAAACTGTAGAGGGCGCCCTAGACGGGAGTATTTGCAGCAAGTATTCGAGGGCATGAATTGTAGCGCTTATGCTGAGCTGAAAAGGGTTGCGGAGGACCGAGAGGAATGGAGATCGAGATGCAAGATTCTGTTGCTGCAAACCAATCCACCGGATTGATACTACGAAGAAGAAGAAGAAGTTCGATGACATGAATTGTAGCTCTAATGCTGAGCTGAAGAGGGTTGCGGAGGACCGAGAGGAATTGATATCGAGATGCAAGATTATGTTGCTGCAAACCAATCCACCGGATTGATACTACGAAGAAGATGTGCTCTAGATGTGGAACGGATGTTGAAATGTTGTCCTCTGAAAGAGGTTGGTCTAAAATTCAAAATCAACTCGGCGTTGTATTTTCTGTCGAATCACCTTGATTCGTCTCTGATCAGGAGAGGCTCTGGCAGGACCGTTGAGGGTGGGGGGTTCAACCCTTCACCCTCCCCACCCTCCCCCTCCCAACCCTCCTCGCCCAGGTCTGCGCAGGAGCAAACTTTACAATTACGGATACACTCACACGAAGGCGATCCGGCAAAAGCTAATTATGCAAAGCAATAATAATTATTGCGAACGGAGACAGTGTCACCAGAGCAATAACGGCCGCCATTTTAATACAATTTAATTTTAAATTGTTTATTCATTTTGTGGCAATAAGACAATGCAATATTCGTAAGATTTTTTAAACGAAAATTTCATAATGTAAGCGTTACCATATCTGTGCAAACGCGTAACAAAACGTGAGTGGATCGCGGAGTAACGATTACCGAGTGCCGGTAGTTGGGTTAACCCAGCGTGTATGTCGAAATGGTCCAGGTCGCAGGAACATATATGCTCCCAGGTGGACCCTCAGACACAGAAATAACTTGGAACAAGAACATTGGATATTCATTGGTTACGCTTGTTTGGGGTGACTATACGTTCAATATATGGAAAGGACAAATAAAATACCGGGCTAACAAAATTAGTGGCAAGCGCCTTGACTGGCGGACCTGGAAATCCCTGAACAGATTAAAGAACCGGAATTGGTAGAACAAAGGACAACCTCGAACGGTGGGGAATGTTTCGGCAGGGAGAGTCACTATTGTGCGACTGTGGAGACCTACAGAGCGCCTAACACCTAAGATCCTGCTGCATGTGTCCAACAAGCTGCACATCTCAGGACATAATGCTGGGCAATAAACGAGCTATCGATGTTGCCAGATACTGGTCAAAAATAATTTGACGTCGGTGACACGAAGAAGAAGAAGAACAAAATTAGTGCAAGACGAATATCTTCGTGTAAACCCAAACCATTTAAAGTAAGTCCCCATCAAAATATTTCAATGACAGGTTGTGGACTATTGACGTTAGTAAATTAAATCTTTTAATATATATCAAAATATATATTAAAAGTAAATATATATAAAATATAAAAATGAATGCATTAAATTATAAATAATAATAATTAAATTATAATAAATTGCAGCGAGTATTTGGATCACATAATGATAAAATGAGCCCATAATCTAAATCATGTTAGATATAAAGAATAATTTTGCAAATGCACGAAAGCACAGTCGGTCAAGACCAGTGCACTCTATGACGCTCAGCCAGGGAGGCTGGACGCTGCATGCGGGAAACATGTGTTGTGTTCGTGTTTGTCTGTGCGTTGGGGAGATTGCAAGTGTATATTTATCTGCTTCTTGAAGAGATCCAGATTGTCGGAAGGAGGAAACACAGACGCTGGAAGAGCATTCCAAAGTTTACCGGTGGCATTAAGAAAGGAACTTTGGAAACTGCCAGTTCTTGGTCGACACACATTAACCGTGTATGGCTGTTCGGCAAGTGTAAGACGAGTTTGTCAGTTGTGGGTGGGTGCAGGAGGAACTAGTTCTTTTAAGTTCCGAGGAGCAGCGACCATGGTAATAACGGTAGAAAAGACTATAATCTATGTTTGGTATTAATGCTCTGATCACTAAAATATTCTAGTTTCTAGACTCGCCTCGAAACATCATCTAAAGCAAAGATATCCAAACTGTCCCTTAATCATCAAGCCACGTATAAGCGCGTTGTAAAATCCTGAAAATTAATCCTTCCAGGCGTGATTAAGGTGAACGAATTACGTTGCCATTATTATCGATGAGCTTAAAAAGCCTTAATGCGAATTATGGCCCGAAAAGTGTTATCTTAAAATGACTATTCAAATCCCCCAATACTGAATATACTCGTATAGACAAACAGTCTATTAATTTCAACAGACCACCGAAGTGTGTAAAATAGTTTATCATCAAAAATCTTTCATAAAACAAGTAAAAAAGGATGTATATTTGCATATCTGTCAGAGATCATAAATGCCACATTGCTCAGTCATGAGTGACTTGTTGATTTTATAAATTTGCAACAAAATCAGGTTCTATTTAGTGTGTTATATGACACTAGAAAAAATCTTTTATAATAATATATTGATATGCTTCTTCACAAGATCTTGATGACAAAGAAAACAAAAATAATGTTATGCATTTCAAAGCTTGAACTTCGTGTCTTTCCTGGAATAACTTAACTGTCGGCGACGTATTTTGATAGTTGCAATCGAAAGAAATGAAAATAAATTTAAAATAATTTAAAATAATATTTATTTATTTTAATTATTTATTTAAAAACGACCTTAAAGACTCCTTTGATATGCTATTAATAAGATATCTAATGAAAAAATTACATAAAGTGATTATATAATATTTTTAGGAAATTAGGAATTTTTACGTTGGTTGAATGTAAATCAAATTATTATCACCTGTTTTGCAAGCATGGTTTCAAAGTTATAAATTATCTTTTTCATTATTTAAATTTCAAGATTATTTTATTTTTTATTAAAGTATGTAAAAAATATATATTTTTGTGTCGAAAAGCTTATTTAAAGTTTGTGAAAAGAAAAAAAAAATTGAAAATGTCATAATATCTCATTAGCAAAATTTTGTATGTTTTTTTTTGTTTTGACGCTTCGTGAATGTCGTTATATCCCAAATGAAGTCGGACTAAAAATGGACTTAATTAAATTTAATCAAAAAAACATTATCAATCCATTAGCACATTTACAATACAGGGCTTCTCAAACAAGTTATGCAAATATTGCCCGTCCTTTGGTCTTGTTTCCATACGTATTAACTTACAGCGCGAGGGTGTAGCACTAATCCGCATGAAGTGTCTGCAAGGATAATGCCACAGTCAATACCACCTTTTGTCTCACCAAAATTAAAATTTGACAGTTTAAGAACCAATTCGCTTTACAAGTTAAATTTTTCATTGTGTACCTGCATTATTATCAATAATATTAATTAAAGATAGTTTATAAGAAATTTTTCAAGCTTTTTTTATATATGGTAAACACATACAGACAAACTGTAAATAGAGAAATATTATCTGTACATTATATGACACTTGCCATTTACTTTTGTGTATGGCTAAGCCCTGCATGATGATTGTTAATCTGTCTACATCATAGACTACAAACCAGCACTCAAGCATTCATCCATTTTTACGGGGACTCAGCATGAATTTTTCGTCTACCACTAATTTAAATTAATAGGTGACTGTTATTTTATGAGTGAATAATTCAATTCATATACACTGGGAGTATTTATAAAGCTTATAAATCTATTACGAAATCACTTTTATTTTAATCTCCGTCGGGGATCGAATACACGACCTTCGGTAAGATAAGCAATTTTTTACTTCTAAGTCATACTTGGCTGAAGAAATGTAATAAACATTTAATTTTACTAAAAAAATGGAATGAATAGGTTTGTTTTTTTAATTTTCGCATATCAAATAGAACCGAAAACATTTTTAAAAAAAGAAAAAAGGTAAAAACGCAATCAAAATTTATGATTGTGGAGTATTCAGCGGTTCCAAGAAAACAACAGCGCCAGCATATGCAATCAATCCGAAATGCATTCAAAGCCGCAAAAAAACATCGAGATATTTTTTTTCATAAAAAACGTAAAAATCGAATCGCGCCCGTCCGACAACAATGGCTCAATAAGCAACATTGTTTCGAGTGGTCGTATTCGTTTTGAGGGTGGTTTTTCGGTGACGCACCCTGAACCCCTCCATCACCAGAGAAACCTTCTGTACTACTCCTGCTGGAAGTGAGGCTGTAGAGGCCACCCTTTTGGCCCGTTGCTCCCTCCTTCTAAGCCTTCAGTGTGGCGTTTGCAATGAAGATACGTGAGATACATAATAAAGAAAGCGATAAATAAAGCGTAATTTTGTACAATTAACATTATCAATATCAATCAATTGTACGGATAAAAAGGAAACAAAAGCAGGTATGGAGTTCGAACCTGCGTTATTGTTTCATTTAAGTCAGTGTGGTCAAGTGATATTGATTTTATTAAAAATTAAATATTATTTATAATCATTTCATTTATTTATTAAGTGTATATTCGACTGGAATTTTAACAACTTTACAATCTAGAAGACATCACTTACTCGTTAATGCAATGATTTTACTATACTCAAGAAAATATGGCATGATATACCTGTGTATTCAATTAAATAAATTATAAATACTAGAATTTTGCCATTTACAAAATTCAAGTACCTTAAATTATCTAAAATAATTGCAATGTAATAATTGTTTGGGACAAATCATGTGAAACATTATAATATATTTTAAATAAAATCAATTATGCAGTTAAAAATTTAGATATCTTGCTTTATTTTCTTGAATATAGGTATTTATTCACCTACAAGTTTATTGATAACAACGAATATTATTTTTAATAATGCAAGCTATTTAAATTGATTTCTAAGAGCAATATATATTTTTAAATGTTCACCTTAGTATTGCAACCATTATATAATATTGACAGTGATGATGAATCCCAACGATCAAAAGTTAGATAATCGACTATGTAATTGTATTTTTCTTGCAATGGTAGTCTATATATTGGGTAAATTAATTGCATTAAAATGCATTATTAATAACATCATATACATATGCAAAATTTTAACTCGATAGAGTGACGAAAAATTAGTTAATTTTCTCCAAAAAAGAACCCTGTTCAATCAATCAAGAGTTGCGGCAAAATAAACATTTTTATTTAAAAACACATCAATCATTAATCATTATTATCCCTGGAAAAAATAAAAACTTATTATACGAATTGAATACTGAAAATACTAAGTTTCGTAATCTTTGCAGCAATGCAGGTAAATAATAATTTATTTTATACCTTTACATCATGCTTTATTAACCAAAGTTTGTATTACACGTACTGTAGTGCCAGAAATACTAATTTCCATTTTTCCAAATGATGAACTTTTTTAACGAATGAATGAATCATTTATAAAAAAAAAACATTAATATTCTATGATCTTTAATGTTCTCACGTGCTTCAGATTTGATTTTTTTCGGTGATTAAGACAGGTAGTGGGCAGAGATTAAGCCTTCAAATATTACATTAATTCATATTTTATTGTAAAAGCTTGCTTAAAAAATTAACGAAAATTGAATTTCACAACACACAAAAATGTACTTTATTCATAAAAAAATAAATATGAACACTAAACTAAAAATATGATTTATATAGAATTCGGGCTTATATGAATGTTAAAAATATATAATCACTTGAAGTAGGTACAAAATATAGGCTTTTTTGGGCTAAACCCATAAAACCAGTTATTTCAGTAAATACACTGGAATTGTGCTTTATTTTTTTAGTATAAATGAGACTGTTGTGGTAGAGAAAAAATCAAGCCATCTTTTTTAGCGGCTTACCTTAGTAGCAAAACGTTTGCTTACTATACCGAAAATTGTGATTTCGATCGCCTTCATTAATTACAATAAAATCTTTTTTTTTGTTTTATAAACACACTAGGTTGGTATGAATTTGATCCATCATCCGTAAAACGCTAGTCAAAGCTTACTTACAAAGATTGGTGGTAGACGAGAATATGACCCAATCGTTAATAGTGTTGCTTGATGATGTTCATCTTCATAAAAATGAATAAATGCGTGAATGCCGGGCTGTAGTCTGTGATGTCAGCGAATCAACAACCCAGACCCAACAAAGCCCAAAAATATAGAATGCAAAAATAAGATTCCTTTGATATTCTCCTATATGTGTTCACTTAAAAAAATAACTTAATGAAGAAATTGTTAGTTTCAAGGGTAGTTAAGTTACGAGTGGCATAATTTCAGCGCCCCTGGCGGACCCACACATTTGCAGCCGCTCCAAAGTCGCCCGCCGCTGTGGGGTGAGGATAATTAAAATCCGTTGATTAATATGTAAATGTAATAAGATTACCCGGCGACTGGCACTCGGCCTGTATGTAATGACGTGCATTGTGCCCGGCCCCGGCTAAACCTGAATACATTATACCATTGAACACCGATTCCTAATATAATCACGATAGCGGACGAAGGATCCTGCAGAATTATATAATATCACTCGCTAGTGGCCGTGATTGGGAGAGCTCTGCTTCTCGGCTTATGAAAACCGGGACAGACTGATTAGAAAAACATAATTTTAGGCAAGATTAATTGCTGCTAAATCGTTATATTCTTTGCTAACGCTTCTGGGACGATTCGTGATGAAAATGAATAATAATAGTTTGTAATCATAGTCGTAAATATCGTGCAAAGATGAAAATCTATAAGGCGCTATTGAAAAAAACGCATTTAAATAATGGGTTCTCAAAAAGTAATGAGAATAGCATCTGGAAAGAGCACTGGGCATTCGATTTCCAGGAAGACCACATAAAGATGGAGCGATAGCTGCGCATCCATATTGTAGTAACAAGTATTATAAAAAGAATAATTAATTACAATCAAGTTATTTACAATGTCTTCTAAGGGAGTTTTCATGCTGTTTTTAAATTTAAATAAATAAATTCTTCATAAATATTTGAATTCTAATTATAAGTTTATTACTTTAGGAACAGTACATTAAAATGTTTTTTTTTTTTTAATATTTAATATTTAATGAAGCTCAATTTTATCTAAATACTTTTTCGCATAAATATGATACTTTAAATTAATTGTAATACAGTTAACTTCTTCCATTACACGTGTGATAACCACTGTGCCATTTTTGTACGAATGTTCAAAATTTATTTTAATCTAGTTGTTCGACTTAAAAAAAGCAACATGATGATGTTTGCTATAGATTCGTATGTATGTTAATATTGTACTTCTTACTATGAGCATGACTTAAATTAAACGGATAATATCTTATATTAATATTATTTTTTTCAAATGTCAAATTAATACAATCCAATAAATTATAAAAAATAAATTGTAAGTAATGATGTAAAGCCATTTGATAAAAATTATTTTATGAAAAATTTGACTTTGTTTTTTATATTGTATATAAAAACACCACGATAAACAACAAATAATTTAAAAACGTTTAATTTTTTTAATCAAATTAAGAACAACTAAGAATATTGTCAATACTTTTTGATTAATTAAAATGTAACATACCTCTCTAATTGAAAAATCGATAGATAATTAATGTTTCCATTATAATAGAGGCTTAAGATTATTTTGATAAAACGAAAGGGGTAATTGCATTTGGCGTATAATGAATTTATAATTTTTTAAGTGTTCAGTTAATTATCAAACCCGATTATCCATGGATTTGCCTCCCTCTCCCCTCCCAGGTGTATTTTCTTCGCCTCTTTTTCTTTCTTTTCCATCTTAGTCGGTCGCCGAACTATTGATCTATTTTTGACCCACCGATGCGTAAAATAATATACAAAAGATGTTTTGAGACTTTACGGCTTCGGCCTTAAGCAGCTTTTAAATTCTACATCAAGCAAGGCTAGCTTTCAATAAAAAAGCCAAAATAATTGAGTCAAAGAATATTACTTTAGGGCTCCGCAAGCAACTTGCCAAAACACTTGTTTGGAGCATTTTGATTAATTAACATGTAACATATCTGAAATTGAAAAAAAGATAGAGGCCTTTGAGATGTGGTCGTACAGAAGAATTCTCAAGAATTCCTGGAGAGACCACGTCACGAACAATGAGGTTCTCAGGATAATCAAGGAAGATAGGCACCTAAGTGTTCAGTTAATCAAACCCGAGCCCGATGGATTGGTCACATCATGCGCCACGATGGTCTTCTTCACGATATTGTGGAGGGGATGGTTGAGGGTAGAAACTGTAGAGGGCGCCCTAGACGGGAGTATTTACAGCAAGTATTCGAGGACATGAATTGTAGCGCTTATGCTGAGCTGAAAAGGGTTGCGGAGGACCGAGAGGAATGGAATCGAGATGCAAGATTCTGTTGCTGCAAACCAATCCACCGGATTGATACTACGAAGAAAATTTTGAATACGGAAAATATGATTTTCTAAAAGAGTTCTTTTTACACACTCAACTCTTCTTAGAGAGCGTAATTATTCAAATCCGTTCCATAATTGAAATATATAATCACCTCGAATTGCCACCACTCAGTTATATCAGATGCCATTGTCTACCTAGAAATGTATATGGTTCTAAACGATCTCGATGACAAGATCCCGGAGATTTAATGATACCATACCTTTAGTTCAAAGCATATTTTGGTGATTTTTAAATAATAAAAAATACAAAAAAAATGGGTGCGGACCAAAATCTCACAAATTTACTTTTACGATGATTATTTCTTATATATCATCAGGTTGATAAGTCTGACAGTCCTAATGCATTCCTAAAGGTCCTAAGAGGCGGCTTTATCCAACAAACGACAGTAAGCAACAAGCGGAAGCCAATCCAAGTTTTGTTTCGCGTCTGGTGTTGCTTAACTTTGGTTATTTAATGAGAGCCGCGCTTTAATCGTTATATTGTCGCTGGGCAATCCTTCTAAATATATCAAAACACAAACTCCAATAAGCGAACATTCATTAGATCATTTCAATATTGGTACAGAAATGAAAGTTACCGAAATAAAAAAAATATAAAACGCTACAATATTTAACACAAAAAAAACTCTATCGACATGTGGTGCTTAAAATATTGATGCTACACGTTTAATCTTTATAAAAGATATTTTGCAACGTCTAATGGTAAAAAATCGCATTGTTGCCAACCGTTTTTGTTTATTTTGCCGCCGCGAACCATCGACATGCAAATTGAGTCATCAACCGGGACCTCCCCTTTGGTCTCGAAGTCTCGGCCGTACAGCAATTTGCGCGTAAGTAACGCGGAACACAGACAGGGGTAATGATAAGAAGCCCACGACCTGTTCCCGGATCTCACGGTGGACGGTCTGAAAATATTTAACAGACTTTAAAAGATACTTGCTATGCAACTTACGTGTAATGTTACAAAGTTATTTTCAATCAATACTACTTTGTATCTTAAAAATCTTTGACAGAGAAGATTTTATTTAAGTAAAATGTATAATAAAAGAGAGGAAGCGATTGTGCTTAGTTAGCAGATTGTTTTGATGCGCCAAAATTACGTTCCTTTTAATTGTTCATCAGAATATGTAACTATTTTCAGAGATTTAACTCTTAGATGAATTATTGTTTGGCGATGAAAATGCGTTCTATGGGACAAATAAGAATGTATCTAAGTAAGATGAACACTGAATCAAAATAAGCGATGATATTGAGTAAGTGTGTTATTTGGATGTGCCAAAATTAAAGCCGTAAATCTGCAACTTGTTACATAAAACATAAATTTACATAAAATATTCAACTCTTAGACGAATAACGTCTGGTGTGAAAGACAAGATAACATCTAATTAAGATCTTGAGGGAAAAAGAGTCAGTTAAAATACGTTTAGTGTTACAGAGAACATTATATGTAAGTGAGATGGTGAGTGACAGAGATGAAGCGTTAGTGCTGAGTTTGCATGTTGTTCGAAAACGGCGTACTCACACGTTTGGATAAGAATATAACTTTTTATTTTAAAATAATTAAAACATTTGTCAGCTTAAATTTTTTAATTATATTTCAGGATAAGCTTTCAAGCTTATAAGATTAACTGATGATTCCCACTTGAGCGCACGCTGGTATTTTATAAAATAATACTTATTCAAATTTGAGGCCTTAAAGTAAATATTACTATAAAACTACGTGGTGAGTGAGCGAGAAGAACATATCTAAGTATCCTGTTGAGCAAGTGAGAGGAGGCGATAGTGCCGAGTCCGCAGGTTGTTCGGAAGCGGCGCACTCACACGCCCGCACGTCGCTACATACAATTAGTACGTCAAGGCGTCTGCCCGATAATAATTATACGCCTTATAATTTATAGCGTCTCGGTAGGTAATTATGGAAGAGCTCCGGACCCCAGACGTATAGTGTCGCACGTAGTATTAACATCGGTGGCTATGGCAAACTAACTTTCAATAGGCGGTATTAATCTTGGTAGCGTATTCTCTTTGAGATCCATTCAAACATACAACAACTATGTATTTGTTATTATGGATCCTTGAAAATGAACCTAAAGAAATACTTCTCTCTTGCGCAATATGAATTTTACGTAATTTTGTAGGTGTGACAAATTACTTCTTCTCTCCGACATTTTAACCATCGCTGCAGGTGCCATGTTAAGGGTAGACGAATGTGTTCACACAATGGTGAATGAAATATCCGAGAAGAAATTCAACTAAGGCGGCTTAATTCAAAAGCCATGATTCCATGATTTTTTACGTCAATATATTAAGCTTTTTGTATATTGAGGGTAAGATGGTTTGACTTTTTGAGGAATGACGACATGACAGAGAGGACAATGCAGCCTTTTATATTACAATACATCAATTGGCAAAAGTGAACCTGGCAAGGACATGTTTTTTGAAGGCCGCGGGAAAGCAAAAACAATACTTGACTTAAGTCCTCAAACTCGCAGAACTGACATGGGTTGAGGCAAGGACCATTTTACTTCTTATATCGGTTTCATATCTGGAAAATACGGTCAACACAAGTTCACTTTTTTGCCATCACTTGCCGGTGGGTAGAGTTCAATGGTCAAAGCGTTTCCTTTACAAGCCAAAGGCCGTAGGTTCGATAACCAATGGAGATTTAAAAAAACCTTCTTTGTGAGCTCTAAAATAGGAGCAACCCCCCGGTTGGAGTGAATTTTATCTGTCATCCGTAAAATTCCATTCATAGCCTATTAATCAAAATTGATGGTAAATGAAAGTCGTCGTCTGTAATAATAATTTCAGTAATAATTAAGGATGATGCGTGAATCTCGGGCTGTAGGATTTCCACGGATGAGACTTCAGAATTACTATCACCACCTGTCGGTCATTCTCCTGTATGTGTTTACATACAAAAAAACTACCAAGGTACACTTGGAACATATGCGAGGACCATTGCGGCTGAAAAACATTAATGGCGGCAAATCTTGACGGTTAGGAAAGCAAAAGTGGAGATGAAGACATTTTTGCATTTTTGAGTTACGTTACTTTACCTGACCATCTGAAAGCGTCCGGTTGCAGCCCATTTGCCGCCCGAATAACGAATAATTAATTCGAAAATATAATGCAACAAAAAAATCTAAGAATTATTACGCGGCGTCACATATTTTTTCCAGCTGTGATGTATCGTACGAAATTACACGATCCGGCCATCGTTATTAAACAATAACGATTGGTTCTAATCGATCCTCCGCTCCGTGGTGTCAGCCATAATCGTCGGACTGATCGCCGATCGTGAGCGGCTGCTGTGGTAGGGGTCCGACTAAAGATCTATGAAAACGCAGCCCATTATCAACCTTTTTGATCTCAACCCTGCAATGATCTAAGATCGATAGCTTTTACACGTGCAAATAAGAGTTATTGTGAACACTTTCGAATCACGATTACTTAAAATCATGCCTCGATTTTTTTTGTACTTATATTCGTTATCTACGGCTTATTTGAATTTTTTAAAATCAAGAAAAGTGATATATTTTTATTGAATGAAAAAAACATGATAACTGAGTATTTTCTCGAAAGTACGACTGTCTTCGTTTAAAAATTTAAAGTAGGAGTAGTTGAACTTTAATATGGCATTAGATCAGATTCTTGTAAAAATAATTTATTTAATTCAATAACCTGGAATAATGCTTTACTTTTTAATGGAGTATATGGACCGATGCTCAATAAAATATTAATAATTAAAACTATAAATAATAAAATCTATTCCTTTCATTGACAATATAGAAGATAACTCTCCTTTTGTGTCAAATAAAAGCTGCGTCAAAGAAAAATAATGCTTTCCCCCTCACATTTGCTCCATATCTTTCGAAATATTTTAATTCAAAATTATGTCAAAACAAAACATACGAGTTCTCAACGTATTTTATTAGCACTACATATATGCTTTGGAATACTCCTGTTAACATTTGTGTTTCTTCTCTGATTGCAATCAATTTAAAATTAAATTTTTATACTTACATTTTTACTGGTGATGAATTCAACCGAGCAAGATGTAATGTAGAAACACCAATACATACCTGAAAAAATAGAAAAAAATAGCTTAATTCACGAATCCCAATATTATTTCAATTATAAAAGAACACAGTCCAATGTTTTAGCGGTGCGAAAACCACATATTGAACTAAAGAAATATATAAAAATACAAGGATCTTAGTGACATAAAAGCAATGAGAATTATTTGCAAAAATATCAATATAAAGGTGTGACAGCCAAAAAACGCTCTAACTTCGTTGGTTGTTTAAATGTGATGGGCATACATTTTTTGTTCTGAAGTATAAAATGAAATTCAGTCGCCACAGTCCTACCCTGTCCCAAAACATCTCTGCGGCCGAAAGTCCACCTAGGAACATATATGTTTCCTGATGATTTCCAGGGCACCCCGGAACTTGAAGATACACCAGATATAGTATCCGAGACACATTTTGAGTGATTTGTTAATTTAATTATCTTAACCTTGTGTGAACACATCGCATTGAACGCACACAGAAATGAATGCTGTGGTATCATACAAGCTAAATTTCTTATTATAAACAATAGTTTAGAGTTACGATTATTCGACTTTTATCCACTTTGGTAGCAGTTGATGACGAGCATATTCTTCAGTTGGGGAAGCGGACGTGGAATGACGTGTTCCAATTATAAAACGGAAATTCCAAAAAACGAATGAGCATAATTATCTTTAAGCAACGATGTGCCAAAAAAGCATTGTTCTCCTCTGTTGTAAACGTGTCTAATTGAGCTTAAAAACTGCATTTGCATTATAAGACTAAGTTGCTTCGTGCACTCGTTTAGTTGAAGAATGCTGTTGTTGTTTTTTTTACTCTGCGTGCAAGGCTTACGATGGAAGTTCACACCGTAACTGAGTTGTGACATGCCCCAAGGTAATTCGAGCAAAACGTTCCATGTAGACGAGCAAGCAAAAACAGGAAGTGCTTGAAAGCCCTTACTGGGTTACTCGCACTTGCTTCAGCAACGAGTATTTTGCTAAACGTTACAGCTTAACGCATTTTGTTATAATTTGTATGCATCACGTTTTTTGCAGCTGTTGTTTAAATAAATGTATAACAATAAGCAAGTATATGCTGATACAAAAAACCAAATTATGCGAAATGCTTTAAAAAATACTTTTGCATTAGAGTTGCTTTATTCGTAAGTATTTGCAGTTGTGATAAACTTTGGCTTATAATTTCGATAGTTTAAGAAAATATTGCTATTATTTTTTATTATTATATATGTAGCTAGTAAAAAATAATCAATTACATCCAGTAAAAAAATTATTTTCGGAAATTATTCTCGATATTGCCAGGAGTAGAACTTCATTCAACTGTGCATGCATTTTATTAAACGCGATAAATATATTTTTGTAATATTAAGTTCGGAATCTTATTGGGATAAAGATTGATCTTTTTAGGAAAAAAATTATTCACGTATAATACTTGTACAATTTCGTACAAGTTTTTTCTTCACTCAAATTCGCTATATACTCTTATGTAAATCAATTGATCTTCATACATTTTTGCCAACCATAATGATCCTCGCCCAAGTCAGTTCTACGTGCCGAAGCTCCCCCGATTACATGCAGATTCAGTTTTAAATGGCTTTTACAAAAGCGACAATCCGAGATCTTTAAGAAAAAATAACTAAAGTTGCTACTCTTGCAAACGTTACATTTTCGTCTCATGATTGACTATATTATGCAAGTGTTTCACATTGGCACCTTTAACATATCATTCTTAATAGAGTTGATCCATTATATAATCTAATATTATGTGCGATCGCATGTTTTCGAAACCTAATATACGGCTGCATTGCGATGCCAGGATTAGAAGATGTATAAAAGAATGGGCAAAATACAAGCGCTGCAAAAGCGTTTTTTATTATTTAACAAGTGAAAAGCAATTTTGAATTTTCCTTCATAGTGTCTGCTTATAATTGCTGAATCAAACGATACAAGTGAATTTATTCTCCGATAAAAAAAAATGTAATTTGAAGAGAACTTTTTTTCTCTGTCCAGTCATTAGTCCCACATCAAACGGATTAGCTAATTACCCCATCATTATCATGGGTATACATAGAGTTGATAATGTCACGGAAAATTCAAGATAGATAATAAAGTAAGCATTTCTTTTTGAAATAAGGTATTTGAGCACTATTATGAATACAATTGGACATATTTGTAAAATCCTAATTAATTTATGAATATATTATCAAATGTAAGGCTGAATAATGTATATAACTGTATATGCATATTATATTTAATTTTTAACCAAAAGTATTCATTCAATAACTTTAATATTATATATGTCATAAATTACTATTTTGAATGTATATTTATGAGTAATTTTCATAACAAAATATAATACAAAATAAGTAGATTTCAAATATAAAAAAAATTACAACATCTGTCGAAATTTCATTAAATCAAAAATCTACCGTAGTATAAAGGTCGTAGTAATAGTGTACTTTTATTTTTATGGTTTTCAAAATGTGAAATGTTGTTTGTAACAAACACATTTTTTTATATATCCTACACCATATTTGATTTCTGTGCATTTTGAATGTTTGGTTTTAAAAGTATGTAGAATTTAAAAATATATACATTGTTAAAAAACCAAGCGTCATATAATCTGATAAATGTACAATGCAGTCTTTTTGTATGAGCTTACGTCATTAAATTGATCTAGAATTGACACGTGTACATCATATAAATAAAAAAGGGCATTAATCTTCATGGGCGCTTAGATAAAATTAAATGTTGCAATAGAATAAATTACGGAGATACTTGAAAGCAGGTATCTCCGTATAAAATGAAATTGATCATTCTTACAAAGTTACTTAACATCTTCTGATTACCAAATTTATGACGGCCATAATTATAAATTAGCCAAGAGTAAATGGAAAAATACCATTCTGGGAAACAACAAAGCGTCGATTAATCATTTACTTTATCCGGAGCGTAGCGTTATCTCTTGTCCGAAATACGAACGAAAAATGGGTTAAAAAAATGTCGGATTTTTGGCCAATATTGTATTGAGGCGGACAAAAAACTATTGCAGGATAAAAAAATGATAGGAGTGGTAATAAATTATTTGTAGCGTATTTTTTAATCGCGGTAATAAAGTATGGAGCGACAAGCCGTACGCGGCATCGACGTGCAAGAGTATTATTTTTGAGAAAGATTTCAGTATCATTTATAAAGTATGACCTAATAATTTCTACCTTATTTTCATGATTATAGGTGGCAGAAAACTCTTACATTTCACTAAGATTCAATGCAACCTAAAAATGGTTCTTGTAAACAGAAGCCTGAGCAAAATCCTCGGGAGTGATGATTTTACTTCACGAAATATGACGATTTGAAGGATTAAATTTATTCTATTATGAAGTTGAATAATCTGAATATAAATCGGTCCAACAGCTTATAAATCAAAATTGGTTGTTGACAAAAGTCATCTCGTGAAGACCACCCACTCATAATAAATTCCTATAATAATATGGATAATGCGTGAATGCCGAGCTGTAGTTTTTGACGTTGGTGGATCACTCCACATGCAGCCCTTAACCATATGTTACATGTTAAGCGTCATAGAATCACTTTCACCATATATCGGTTAATTATTATTTTCTAAATTTATTGATTGAAAAAAACAAATAAATTTAGTTACGCACACAAATAAATTTATTACAAATATATGTAACGCACATTATTACAAAAAGTTTTTTTTTCCTCTTGAAAAATATTTCAATTATACTCGTTAATATTAATGGCACGCTACATTACATTATGATTTGTAAAACATTATGTTCACAGAAGTAAAAAGTTACGCCAAAGTCCACATTTTATATAATCAAGAGCTTATTCATGTTAAAGGTGGATTTCGTTTTTTTTTGTAATTATTTATCACTAATAATTATACACATTGCGATCTTCGATGTTTAATTTAATAAGTACAAAGAAAGGAAACTTTTGATTTCCATTTTCAAGGGGCGTTATTTTTCATGTTTTACGCACGTAAACTATTATAATTATATTATCATTAACCATTAACAACCTTAATTTTTCAAGAATAACTGATTTAAAAATGAAAAAATTCAAATCATGAGTTCAAATAACAAGTAATTAAAGTCTTTGTAAGTTTTATCGCATTATAGCCTCGTAGTTTTCTTTTTTTCTAAAGAAATAACGTTTTCTTGCACTTAAGCATGAACAAATATATATTTTTGTGTTCAAAAATTTTGCAGAGTGCATTGTTTTTTGTAAAAACTTATCAAAAAAATCTTTTTAACCCTTTCATTACGGCTCGGTTTGAATACAAATTAAACTGTAAATTATAAAACTAGTATTTGAAGCATAAATGTACTTATATGGTCAATTTTCATATATCACATTGGTTCTTGTATCCTTTAGCTATCAGATGATGCATAAAAAACTATTCTAAGAAAGCATCAAAACGAAACGAAAGCACGTCAACCAATATCAACGGTCAGGGAATCTTATGACGGCATATGCCGACAACCAATGCGAAAGGGATAATTTTTATAAAAAAAAAAAACACTCTAAAAGGGAAAACCAAAATTAAACATTATTAATTCAATAAGATTGCAAATTCATATGTTTTTCAAAACGTCAAATAAACGATATAAGCTCTTAAGAAAGTTATAATTTAACAAAAATTAAAAACAGTATTCTCGGACACTATAACATAAATCCGAAACGAGGAAATACGCAGAAGAACTCAAGTAGTAGATGCTACCCAACGGATAGGCACACTCAAATGGCAATGGGCAGGACATATCTGTCGAAGAGACGACGGTCGATGGGAAAGAAAAGTATTGGAATGGCGCCCAAGAACTGGCAAACGAAGCATTGGTCGACCCCCTTCAAGATGGACCGACGATATAAGAAGAATAGCGGGAGTGACCTGGATGCGGAAGGCGGAGGATCGAAGAGGATGGAGACTCATGCGGGAGGCCTACGTTCAGCAGTGGACGGACACAGGCTGATGATGATGATGATAACATAAATATTGTATGAAAAGATAAAAAAAAGGCTGAAGGGATACTTATTTTATTTTTCCACATAAAATCACAATCTATTTAAGGCAATTAATTGCTTTGAAAATAAATTATTTTCTTTAATGCTGTCTTTTTTTGGTTTTAAGGCAGATTTTTACGCTTTGTAGAAGCTAAAAATGCGCATTTTAAAATTTAAGTACTGGAAATGGTCATACAATCATATTTTGTCCACAATGGTGCTAATTCATCTAGTGTGTGAGTAAAGCGTTCGTATTTTCACATTTTTGGCGTAAAAAGTATCCGCGTCATTGCCATTTTTGGGGTTCGTTTGGTAGGCTGGAGATGACGATGAGAGACCGGGAAGCCGCCGTAAATCAGCGCCGGTGCAGCCAGGGCGGGAGGGTCCACCCAGGGGGCTCCCAGGGCGCCCCCGCCCACACCTGCCCTGGGGTCGTCTCCGCCCATGGGCGCCCCCACCGGTGGATCAGCCTTGCAGTTCAACAACAGATGGATGGCCGAGACGATAAATATTGCAAAACTAACAGAGTATCCGATGGCCGTGCTCCGAACGACACGTATCCTGATTTATCTAGACGAATTATTTTCAATATTTATTATAGCACAGCATAATTCATCATTATTTCTTAAATATACTTATATGCAAAAGTGCAGATGCATAAAATGCTTTTTTTATGTAAACGCATACAGGAGAATACCAACAGATGTTGATAGTAATTCTGGAGTCCCATCTGTGGAATTCTATGACGCTTACCATGCTGCATATTGCTAAGCGCTGCATGTGGAGTGTTGATCCGCCAACGTCATAGACTACAGCCCGAGATTCACGCATCATTCCTAATTATTACAGGAATTAACTATGAATGGATGGTCGTCTTCACGGGATGACCTCTTTCTACCACCAATTTTGATTAATAGGCTATGACTGGCATTTTACGGGTGAGGGAACAAATTCACACCAACCGGGGGTATTTTATAGCTCATAAATCGATTAAAAAACTTTTTTTTAACCTTCGTCGAGGATCGAACCCACGACTTTGGCTTACAAAGCTAACGCTTTGATCCAATGATATAGCTCAATATATGGGTATAGCTCAATAGCTATACCCGCCGGCTTAGTAACTACTAAAAATAATGCTCTCTCTTATATGATTTTCGCTCTTATTTTCGCTTTAGTTTTTTCATTCTAATTCTTTCGATATGTACAGTAGCTACAATTGTTCACTAGGCACTCCCACTGGACTCATCAATTGCTAACTGATCATAATCTAAATGAACACATCATCTAGGAAACTTCATTGCACTCGGGTGTTCTTTGGTTATGAGGCGGATAGAATCAACTTTAAAGTTACAATCGTTTTTTAAATACTTTTACCTAGAAACAGCATTAATTGCCCTAAATAGCACTAATAAGTGATTATTAGAACGAAATATGAAAATCTTGTAGAAGATCGTTTTCTGAAGCTATAAGACAACAACGTATTATAAATTTAATTGTTATTCTATAATAGGATGATCGTTATGGAAATGTTTTGAAAATTTTAACAATACCATCCGGATTTAGCCAAAAAGTAAGCCATTTAATAGAATATTGTTTTTGTTAAAAGAAAGAAGGACAAAGGAAATAATCAAGGACTAGAGTAATAGTTCATTTTATTGTAAAATATTGATGAAAATTTTAAAAACCATTTTATAAGTTATGTCAGTTAATGCACATGTGAAATTTAACACAAGAAAATATTTTTGGAAAAAAGGAAGGAGGTTATTATATATTATTATCAAAGCGTATTTATTATCTTTTGATTATTTTATTTGAAAAATATTTTTTCAGCATATGTTTTTGTGAACAAATATAATTATTAGGATTCCGTAAATTTCAAAGAGTGAAGGCTTCCATAACGAATTTCGTCGAAATTACTTTTAAATATTACTGCTAAATCACTTTGAAACTATCCATCCAGTGCGGCGGTAATACAAATTAAAATAGATGTATTGCATTTTTGGGAAACGTATTACTTCCACCCCTCGCCGCCCCGAACAGGGGGGCGCCACATACGAGGGAGGCTCCGTTTTTCCGCATTTGTGCCCATTATTTCACTGAAACGAAAAAAAAACGTAAAAACTGCATAACACGCACACATTCACGAATCAACGTATAATAACACATGAATACATTCAGTCTAGTCTACGTAGAAGTGTGGTGTCTAGTGTGTACTGTCTAGTATACAATACGCCTCACACTGACGTGATCTGACGTACAGTGTATGGTGTGCATACGTCACGTCAACCAGACAAAGTGTGTGAGGAAATACATAAACACATGCATCCGTTATCGCTAAAAAGTATAAAAGAATCGCCGATAGGATGGCTCCCGTTAGGCGGGGGCGGAGGTGTAGGCGGGTGCAGTGGGCGGCCGCTCCGATCGTACGTCACGAGACACACATCAGTTAAACTTTAATGATGGATTTTTTCAGTTTTTTTTTTGTATCGACTGAAAATTTTCAGTTAAAACGGAAATATCTTACATCTTTATTATCACATCCGAAAGTATCAGTAAAGTAAATAGTCATTTATAAAGTTATAAGGGATATATTTTATAAAATAATAAGAAAACAATATTTTGCAAGATATCTGGTTTACAAATTGCTACCAAATAATTCTGTTAGTTTTTCATATTCCATGATTGTGCCAAGACACCTGAAGGTCCACCTTGTAATATATGTGGTTGTAGAGTACGAACCTGGGGTTAGAAGAGACCACTGTATGTACCCTAGGCATATTTAGGCATCTTAAGAAGTTTTACTTTGGAAAAAAAATCTGTTAAAAGGCTGTATAAAAATGAAAATACGTTTTGAAAAAATATTACACTTAGTTTTGAATATTCACATCAGCTTACGATGCTGTTGAAGTCTTTCTTTATGCGATTTTTTACATTAATATAATCAAACCAATGTGTGCAGAAGGCTTTGGTCCTTCACGTACTGTATGATGCTCAAGCGAGTCACATGTGAGAAGAATGTGAAGTTTTTGTGAGTGTGTTGAAATTCAGACAAAATCATTAGATGAGTTCATCAATGTAATTTTGTAAGATATTCAGATTTATGTGTAAAAAATGCTATGACGCAGTACAAAGCCTGCCTATGGTGAAGAAGCTATCGAAGGATCTCTTCATCTTAAATGTAAGCCGTCTACAAAAACTTAAAAATTATTTTTGCGTCAATAAATAAGATATTCATATCCATAATGATAGCAATAAATACAGTTTTAGTGAGCCGATTAAACTTAAGTATTCTGTGAATTGGAGATGTGTTTCACAAGAGGAGAAGCGTTCGATTGAATACGACTGGACCGGGGCATCGGCGCGGCTCTGGGCGTCGGCGGAACAATAAAAATGTGCGGCCCGATAAAAAAAATATGAAAAATACACATCCAACGAAAACGGGCAGACAAAGCGCGCGGCAACACCGGGAGCGCTTCAGTCAGGGATCGGAGCCAACAGACGCCTGGCGGACGCCCGCTCCGCCGTCACTATCGGCTCCGTGTCAATCCGAAAACTTTGCATACTGGAAACCGCTACTACTATGCCCCGTAATCTAAAAGACAACTGATTATTTTTCATTCGACGCTCTCGCATAGAGGAGTCGCTTTTTTATTGCTTTATAAAAAAAAAACATATCTCATTGCGATTTTTATTATCACACTACAAACTGCATCCAATTAATGCCTGTTTTATCCTCATTCTACTTTACGGCAATGGTCTTGACTTCTTAATAAAAGACAACGCAGTCATATAGTGGGTTTTAAAAGCAGATGCGTAGATACTACGGGTATTGACTGTGACGTAGATAAGGAGCGAGCAAGGCAGTCTTTCATACTACATTCGGTCAAGAGGCAAAGGTGGACCTGGCTGGTACATGTATTTTAAATATCGCAAGAGAGCATCAAATATAGCTGCCTTTTCTTCAAGCTTCGAAGTCTCGCCGATCTGGAAGACTATTAGGAACAATACACACTCGGCGTAGCTTCTAGAAACAGAGTTGACATGATGAGGCGAAGACCATGGCAGATAATTATGCTTTATGGTGGCAGTTCTTCACAACCATATTCTTTAATTGGGGAAAGAAACATGTAAAATAAAAACTTAGAGGTACAACGCTTGCTAACTAAATATAACAGAAGTTACAAGATTAATAACACTCATGCTTAGAATGAAAAATCTTTTAAAAAATAATAAATGTTTTTTTTTTCATCAATATATCGTCAACTAGCTACTCATCTAAAGATCTTATATATGGAAATAGAGAGGTTACCAATATCAAAAGATACAGAATGGAGTATTTTTGACATCCTCGACAAAAATATAAATAACTAACTAATACAAGTTCTACCGTAAGCATGTGTAATATTTTGAAAAAGACATATTTACAATAAGTCATCAACTTTTATTAGTATCATTTATTAATATGATGATACGGTCACAACAATAAAGAGACCAATTGCTTTTTTAACTAAATATTAAAAAAAAACGGTTTTATTTTAATTCAGTCAATGTGACCATGGTTTCTTTAGACTTGTTGTTATATACATCGTCATTAACCGCAAAGATAAAGATCACTAAATAACATGAATAACAATTCAATACTATGTCTGTGACACCTATGTTTTGATCCCTAAATTTTAACAGTAATTAAAATAATTAAAAATATTCTAAAGAGCAAATTAATTATCTTATGTAAAAGACCTTGATTCTAAGAAATTATCAAAAACACCAAATTGCTTTTCTACAAAATCATTACAAAAGAATCAAATTAAATTATGCAAAATTATAATAAAGAAACTGAACGATAAAAATAATTCGCATTGGTTATATTTTTTAACGGCCACATTTTCAAGATGCTATTTTTTTTCAATCAAATGTAATATTATAAAACCCGTTATAAGCTGATTACATTAATTGGATATTTTTAAATTAGGATTTTTCATATTCTACATTGTCTTGGTATTGTATTACACAATTATTTATGCACAATAGAAAAATCATACTTCGTATCGGCCCATTTATTCGCAATTATTTCCTATTACAAAAAGGTTCACATTATTTTTTGCGAAATATCTTTAATCGTTAGTCGGATAATTGAAAATGTAGCAACTAATTTTGTGAACGGCTTTGTTGCAACTAGAGCCGTAATTAAGATTCAAAAAATTATGTTAAATTGAACTAAGTGTTATAAGAAAATTGCCGGATATCATAAAAATTTATTGATCATGAAAAACTAATAATTTTCAAGTTAATAGCGAGCACATAAGTAATGTTTGAAAATAATTATTTTAAAATATTTCTTAAAGTAGCGCTTATTAAGTTGTAACACAAAGAAATCTGCTATGATTTTCACCATAACTATTAACATGGTAATAAGTTTATAGTATATATTATTTACATCGTTTTAATACTCGCACGACGATAGTACATTTTCAGCGTGATTCTCGTTAGATCATCAAAGTTGTGCAATATTGCCGCAGAACTATACTTGTATGGGTAACCGCCTGTTGCTAAGCGCGTATCGTTGGTCGGGTTGAGCCGCCCCTTCAGACAAAATATTCCATGACTCGGAAGCGTAGGACTAATTATCCGATATAGACGGACTATTAATATTTGCCTTATGTCCCATATATGTCTTTAAAATCATCGTCACCAGGGGTCGTTTCAAATACTATTGCATCTTATCAAGGTGGGAGCAGGCTCTATATAAGCAGATGAACATTTCGTTTGTAGTATCAATCCGGTGGATTGGTTTGCAGCAACAGAATCTTGCATCTCGATCTCCATTCCTCTCGGTCCTCCGCAACCCTTTTCAGCTCAGAATAAGCGCTACAATTCATGTCCTCGAATACTTGCTGAAAATACTCCCGTCTAGGGCGCCTTCTACAGTTTCTACCCTCAACCATCCCCTTCACAATATCGTGGAGAAGACCATCGTGGCGCATGATGTGACCAATCCATCGGGCTCGCCTCTCTAAGATGGTTCTTATTAGGTGCCTATCTTCCTTGATTATCCTGAGAGCCTCATTGTTCGTGACGTGGCCTCTCCAGGAAATTCCGAGAATTCCTCTGTACGACCACATCTCAAAGGCCTCTAGTCTTTTTTTATCTTTTTCAGATAAGCACCATGTCTCACAGCCGTACATTTACATGCTCCAAACAAATGTTTTGGCAAGTTGCTTGCGGAGCCTTAAAGTAATATTCTTTGACTCAAGATTTTTTGCTTTTTTATTGAAAGCTAGCCTTGCTTTATGTGTGCGACTGTTGACTTCTCTTTTTGTTCTGCCATCCCCGGTGATGGTACTTCCAAGGTATACAAACTCTTTTGCATCTTTAAGGGGTACTCCTAGCAACTATATGTTAATTTTCTGCTGCTTATTGTGGCTTACTCTCATGACTTTGGTTTCTGTGCTGTTTATCTTCATATTGTAGTTGGAAATAAATATGTTTTCCATGGATGTCGACAGCGATCAGAGTGATGTCGTCAGCAAACCTTATCATATCAATCTTTTGGCCGTGTATTTTAATCCCCTCTCTATGGTTAATTTTTTCCCTGATGTTATTTATTGCATTTTGTATGTATACGTTGAAGAGTACAGGCGACAGAGAGCATCCTTGTCTCACCCCTTGACGTATTTTTGCTTCCTGATGATGATATATGAATATAATATGTGAATGATAGATGAACATACGGACCAGATATCTTCTCACTCTCTCTCGACGCCTTCGTAACCTGATCAATCACCGCAGCTCGCCGGATGACGCCACTGCGTTACGTGTCCGCTCTACGAACGACAAAGTTACAACTACCTACTAGTGCCTTTAATTATTCTAAAAATCACTTATAGAACTTGCTAGTAAATAGAATCTCGTTAATCATTCAACTCAAATCTAATGTAAATATTCTGTAACTTTTCAACCTTCAATCAACAATTCATTCTCAGCAATCCACAGATCACAACAATTGAACGTTCCGATACAATTAACAAATAAGGTTGCCGTCTCATCAAGTCTCCTGCCCTGAAGGACATAGGAAATATATGTTCCATATATGTTCACAGGTGAACCTTCGAGTGCCGATTTATCTTGGAACAAAACATGGACAGTGGCAACTTGCAGAACTGAGTGACAGCAATTTAATCTAAAAAATATCTAAAAATAACACGATGAAATTATGCGTTTAATTAGTTCCGAGGGTTATTAAAAGGATACGTAATGCAAATAAAAACTGCCGCAATACTACAAAACATTTTATTACTAAGCGGTCTTGAGATTTCAGCCATTATATATTTCAGTTATTTAATTATTCACTCAAAGGCTTTGTGCCAATTACGAATTTAATAAAACTTTCTAAAAAAAACGTTGCCAAATTACATACTTCTTCATTAATAATTTTATTCAAATTTCAAATCTACATCGCATTTTTGTATCGGCGCAACATTTGGCAATAGAATATATAAAAGAACAATGGCGGACGGAGGGAGACGAGAAAATAAAAATTAATATTCAATATATAAATTTACATTTGTAATAAAGGTAATTTAAAAAAAAAGCAAATCCTTTAAATGAGTCCATTTGTACTGGCTCGGTGCATGTTATAATGTACGTGACTGTGCATTTTAATTTACCCATAATAAACAGTTTTTTTAATGACGCCCATTCTAATGGCCCGATCCATTTTTTCTACTACGCCTGGACTCGTACATTTACGTACGTGTGATTATTATAAAAGTCCGCACACACATTAACGTTATATTGAGGAGGAATTCGCAATGCAAACAGGAGGACCATCATTTTAGCAAAAAATATAAAATATTTCATTTCATTAAAATATTTTTAAAAATCATTTCTGTAAAGTATAATATTTTTTTTACACAAATTATCTTGTACAAGTACATAAACAGCATATTTTTCTTATAAAATAAAGATCTATGGAAATAACTATGATCGGAGTGTCTCCAAATGATAAAATCCAAAACGAGGATAAACTCAAGAAGTGGTCGCTACTAAAAGAATGGGTAAACTGCATTAGCATTGGACATATCTGTCGAAGAAGCTACGGGATAGATGTGTTGGATGGAAATGTAATTTCGCCTACAAACTGACGAATCCCTGCAAGATGGATTGGTATTAGAATAACAACGAGGAACAATAACAAGGATTTTGCATGTGGAACGCGGAGGATTGAGAGGGATTCAGGGTAATGATGATAAGCTGCTATAAGTCTTCTTCGTAGTATCAATCCGGTGGATTGGTTTGCAGCAACCAAATCTTGAATCTCGATCTCCACTCATCTCGATCCTCTGCAGTCCTCTTTAGCTCAGCATAAGAGCTACAACTCATGTCCTCGAACACTTGCTCCAAAAACTCTCGTCTAGGGCAACCTCTACAGTTTCTACCCTCAACCATCCCTTCCACAATGTCGTGAAGAAGACCATCGTGGCGCATGATGTGACCGGCTGCAAATCTTGGCGTCTCGCTTTTTTTAAGACAGATACCTGCGTAAAATACTGGGGGTACGATTGATTGACTTTGTGAGGAATTATGTGATGAAAGAACAAACAAGACAGGCTTATATACTGCAGTCGGTTAAAAGAAAAAGGCTTGGTTGTGACACAAGCTTCAGATGCTGTTGAATAGCACACACTAAGACCGTTGGAAATTATACATACAAATAAGTACATTATAGAAGAACTATACATACAAGAGCATCTCCTGGACTCTCGCAGTCCTGGAAAGCTATAGTAAATTACAGTTTAGGTCGAAATAAATTTGAAGAGACCATGGCGGCTGGCAGCTTTATGGCAGCAGTATGTGGCAACCATATGCTCCATACACAATAACGAAAAATGAAATGGTTAAAATGATATTATAAGGTAGCAGATTATCAATGATTTACAGCTTCGATTGCACAATACCTAACAGCTATATGTAAATAAGGGCAACTAGCTCGTTGTTAAAATTGATGGCCTAAATGAATTTGGAAATAATAATATATTCAGTTATTGATATATTATTTATGTTTTCACCCACGTAGCTTTCGAGTTATAATCACAGCGAGCTGGTTACTTAAAAAGTGAAATATTTCTTGCCTCCGGTTTGTTGGACCCCATACAAAATAATTACGATATTTAATTACATAGTGATACCACGACATTAATATCACTTTTTTGTACACACACTTATGAACATATGCATTATTTTTGTTAGATCAGAGATTAATCACCTTTTTAGTAGTAAAAAAAATCTAATGTTTTCCATATTTATTAATAATTATTTTTTAAGCTGGGAGGTATAGCTTAAAAGAAATGGTAATACTTTTGTTTTTATCAAAGTTCGCAGGGTTCGTTCCACGACGTTGAATAAAAATGGGTTTTAGTTATTTTGGTTCACAATAAATACCCCTTGTTGGTGTGAATTTTATGCCTCACCTGTAAAATTAGTCTCACCTACTAATTAAAAAAAGGTTACACACAATTCGTTATGCGGACACCACTCATTCATATAAGTTTTGATATAAGTTGCGTGAATAACAAGTTAAATGATAAAAACAGTACTTAACCATACTCAAAAATTGCTAAATATGGCATCCTCTTATAAGTGTTCATACAAAAACACATGTTTAATCTTGTTATTTTAAGCTTTTCAGTCTGAATATGTGCAAATTCTTGAGAGAATTACTCATATTCTTTGAGTTATTGATTTGATGAAATATCGATGATGATTGAAAATCTCATAAACTTAACGTTGCCAATCTCTGCATTGAAGTAATAATTAAAGGTTTTGGCTGTAACGTCCATACGCAAAGTAAAATTATAACATTTATAAGCAGCACCAGCTGCCAAACTTTCAAAATTATACCATCGATCAAATGGATAATCGTAATATTGTAATTGCAAAGGTGTAATTATCCACACAGCATAGCTTTGTGTAAAAAATCCTAGTAATAATTATTTTAATGTTCGTTATTTATTATGTAAATATATTGAAAATTATTTATATACTCGACATGTGTTTATTGATCGTCCGTAATTGCATGATTTAAAAAAATACATATAGCACTTAATAAGTAGAGTTACATTACTTTAACAGTGTAACAAAATCTGCAGTTGTATTTCTAAAGTTAATCGCTAATTCAATATGTATTATTATTTTATTTAATGTTTAAAATAGAAATTAAAAAAAAAACGATTTTAAATGAGAATAAAACTTTCATTATCACGTAGTTTGTGTGATAAGGTTAGGTTAAGCAATATATAGAATGTTAAAAAATCTTTAAATAAAATATTTTTAAAAAGCCTCAATAAGCAAATTAATATTTTTAAATATCATTTTTATCAGCAATATGCGTTCATATATAAAGTTTAAAATTCTAAATATTTACCAGGACGCCTTTTTTCTTTATTTTTTTGTACACGGATTCTATGACTTTCATCCAGGTTGGCTGGACATTTTTATGAAGACTTAAAACAGTTTAATTTTCACCTCTGAGAATACTCTTATTAAATTTTAAAAAATAGTTTATTGTTCTACTGCTTGCATTTATACTTAAAAAAAAGAATAAAATTCCAAATTTATACTTAAGAAAAATAATGTTTTAAATCAAAACAAAGACGAAAACCGTCAGCTTTTTTTTGCCGCTCCCTGTAAATTTATAGTATTTTAGAATCTAGATAGCCAGGCATATATTAAATTAAAATACCTAAAATCACATAAATATGGTACAAGGTACTATGGTACAAGGTACTATGGTACAAGGTATGTCTTATTGGGGGGAACGAGTTAATCAGAAGCATTCTGCAGCTGACGGGAGGTAGTCCTAGCACGGTCTTTGGCAATCGGGCTTTCAGCTACGCAGCACCAATGGCCTGGAACTCGCTACCGGAAAGCATAAGAGAGCTTAAAGCGGAGGAATTCTTCAGAAGCAGACTCAAGACCCACCTTTTTACTCAGAGAGGCAAAGAAGCGCTTTTGGAATGATCATTCGGTCATAAAAGAGCGCTATACAAATACTAATATAATAATTAAAAAATATACAATAATATATGACAGTTATTTAGATAAATAATCAGGGATCATGCTTTATTTTTATGAATGTGTTGCTGTTCGTTTGCTAATTAGATTTTTCGCAATAAAACAAGTGCAGTTTTTTTTTAAATCATTTTTCATTCGTATGTTGGTTATCGTTCGGCTCGATTCCGAAGGCATCCGAGCGTGTCTTTTTAATTTTAAATGTTTCTATAATCATAAACGGTGAAAACAAGCGGTCGAAACAAAACGCGAATCAGATTAATCATTTGGCCGGAGAGACAATGAGAGGAGAAGGAAGGGTTGTGAATCATTAATAACCCCAGTCCACCCATCCACCCCTTTTCCATACAATTTTAACCATACCCGGGTATATATGCGATGTTGCGTTGAATTTAAAAAATACACAATAAAATATATCGCGGAACACGTGTAGTACAAACGCGTTTGTATCTACCGTTATTTGTATGGCGATATATTTTACGGCCAAATCGAGAAATATAATCTACATTTATTTTTTAATCCAGGGAGAACGTACGCTACATACATTGGACATCACATGGGATTATTCATCGAAGTTATATTCCTAATTACGTAGGTTAAACAATTATTTTCGTGACGATCTCAAAGCATATTATCAAATGGCAAATGCTCTTATAAATGTTAATTATTGTAATAGTTATTATAATGAAAATAAGTTCGTTTTTTCCCAACAGGAAACTCATGAAACATATTTCATTTTAATTTCTCATAGTAAAGCTTGCTTTTTAAGAAATACAATTGATTTTAAGCAGTAGTTTTAGCTTGATACGCTTTCATATATATGAATAGAAGCATTTTTGGCATATTTTACTTTTTTACTGTCAAAAAGGTAAGAATGCTCTTCACGTAGAAAAAAACAATGCTTACAAAGAAGATGTATTGGTAGAACGCTACGAAAACTGGTTTTAATAATTTAAGTCCGACCATTTTAATATTAAGTTGTACAACGTTCTAGAAGGCCAGTTGACACTGATGAAACGCAATAAAGACATTTATGTATGCAAACTTGTGAATAATTTGAAATGCATGGGTTGAAAGAATTTCATAAAACGGTTAAAATTGAATTATTGTATAAACAACTTAATAATTTCTTCTTCCAACTTAAAAGAATTTAACAATTTATTATTGTCTTCAAAAATACATTTTCAACAAATCGTTTTCTCATTCATAAGTAATGCTTTTAAAAATCGAGTACGTCTGCTATCATACAAAAGATCTGATTCTCACACATTCAATGCATATCATGACTTCCGTTGTATTGGTGAACATTATAGTCTGAAAATGTTATAACGACTGAAAAATAATGAGGCTGTTGCCATTTTTATATTCAGAGAGGATGAAAAAATTGAGTAATTATAATAAATGGCTAATCACCTTTCAATCAGATGCTATGGCCAGCTATATGGGTTAAATAATATTTCACATACGTAAAAACCTGACACTACCGTATCAAAATATTTAGTGATCACCTTGAATAGGTAGAAGTAGCATTGAAGTGGCATGAGATTTTATTTTTAATTTAAATACTGTTATAAAATTTCATATAAAAATATATAAATGAATGCTACAAAAATAGTACAATACATAAACTTATATTAAAGAAAATATATCCTTAAACAAAATAAAAATATCCTGGATAAAAATTAACAAATGTAATAACAATAAGAAAGTGAACATATTTAGGTGTAGTACAGAAAATCATCATATATTTAACTTTTTAGGTTTTCACGGCCAGATTTGATATTGTGACTTTTGGGTGTAGCCGTGTATGACGAATTACTCCTTTCCAATATTTCGACCGCCATTGCAGGGATACTAGAGACTACAATGGCGGTCGAAATATTGGAAAGGAGTAATTCGCCACACACGGCTATACCCAAAAGCTACAATATCAGCCTATATTTAACGACTAGTAAAATACTTGCCGTGAAAAACATACAGTAAAAGTGCGTATCTTTCGATGAACCGATAGTGTCGTTAGTTGAAAACGTAGTATTTTTTGTGGAGAATTCGATTGCCACTTAGTAAGGAATGAGGTTTACAATTAAAAGATCATATACTCATAAGCAAACGGAGAAAGGCAATGAATAAAAAATATGATTTTAGGATCTTAAAAGCTTCCCTTAAGACGTTTTTTATATAAGATTTCGTATTATATATAACAACGTATTTTCGAATATATTTCATCGTTATATACAATTAGTAAATCAATAAAAATAAATAAACAAACGATTAATTGGAGTACCAATAATTAGAATGTCAACTCTTAACTGCTTAACTTCCGTGATCAAATGAAAAAAAAACTTATAATATGCTATTCTCGCTGAACAATAACATACATGTATAACAATATACTTAATTTTTGTTTGCGATATCATTAATTTTTGTTTATAAATTTAAGCGTTTTTTTTTTTGGAAAATTGCATTAATTATCAGCTCAATTCCTTTCATAGTCAAAGTGCGCGTGATAAAAAACTTTAAAGGCGAGAGAATTTCGCTTTGTGTGACGCTCAAAAAATCGTCCGGGGCAAACGTCATACTGGAAAGGTGACAAGGGCCTGACAAAACCGGTCAAAGGGATTTCACGAAAGCTCCGATCTCGACAACGTTTGCATCAGAGTGGCCGGCGTAACGTCGCCAGCAACTTCTGAACAATTTGGCAGCCATCAAGCGCCCCCGGCGGTCGCGCACTAGAAGCAGAGTTCCCCGTAAAAAATCGTCACATTCGCTAAAATCGCCTTTAGAGCTTACGCCACTTGGCACGTTGACACGGCACAGTAGTTTGTAATTTGCAAAGCTACATCGAAGCTTTTTCATCGCGGAATTGAACAAGTGTGCGCTGGACGCCGGCGTACACTACGACAGCTTTTTTTCGGCCGTGTATGCCTTATGTATTATTCAGTACGAGCGGATCCGTGTTACACGTGAAAAAACGCACGCTCTAGTCCGGTGTTACATAGAATCGGACAGCTTTTTTCTCTATTTTCAGTGCAGCGCGGCAATCGGCAGGACATATTTCATTGGAAATGAGATTCCGGGAAATTATCGCGAATGTCACACGATTTGCAACGTATACATTTCTCTACTACTTTAATTATTTTTAATATTTTGGTATATTTGTAATAACAGGTCATAACATTTTTTCTTTGTATTAATTAGCCTGAAATATTTATTCGTTGAGTTCAATTACTCATAATTTTCAGTAAACTAAAATTTCACCATTTTATCTACAACGTAATTACATTAAAAAATATATATTATATTCCATTCATTATATAGTATTTTTTAAGAATGAGTATGCCAAGTATAAATATGCTTGTATAATAGCATGATAAAAATTCATTCAATAGTCGGTTAAGATTCGAAATTATGTTCTCGTTTCCTGTATACCGCAGAAATGTATTAACTTATTTTTTTCCTAAAACGCTTATCCGTCACCAAGGAACGTCTTATATTTAATGTGTATTTCTTAGATTATAGATTTAGATTTCTTAAGACGCAAGCTGATATGAAACATTTTAGGGATAGCAGTAATTTATAAAACTATTATAGCACTTAGCTTGAGTTGACATAAAAATCAAAAATATGCTGTCTTGATCGACAATAAGACTTTTTAATGCAATTATTTGATTTTTATTGCATGTTTTATTAAAAATGTATAATGCAACGCTTTGCGGATAAAAATCGAGGTTTTATAATGCATTTAAAAAAAATGTTTGTGGTACCATCTTCAAATAATATATTCAATATTTAACAGTCAAATAAAATGTATAATATTTAAAGGCCTAATGATTTATTTTAAAAATACAAATCGATGAAAAACTGCTTAACGTTTTCATGGAAAATAGCTGGTCGAAGATAGACAATATTATTATGGGCATTATTGAGTGTAAAAATGCCCAACGCTCAATAAAAATGTTAAATCTACATCGGTACTGCTATATTTGCGAATTACTGTTACAATAATGGAAATAGCCGACCAGGGATACTGAGATCAGGTCCGCCGGCAGATAAAACAATTCGACAAAATTAATTATTACTTTGATTTTATTTGTGAAGACAATTTAATAAAAATGCAATAAAAATGTTTATATTTAAGATTAAAGTATATTAGTCTAAGAAACTTCCGGATATTAACTTTTTCACTATTAAAATATACTAATTACAAACGTCTAAATATGCTTCGTCAATACAGCTACCCATTTATGATACCCTGTATTATAATGGGGATATAGTTTGTGGATATTAATGTTAATATAGTTTGAAACATTATATACAGTCAATTAAAAGACAATGGTGGACTTTACCGGAAAAGTAGAAACATAAATAACTTCTTAGGTTTTCACGGCCAGATTTGTCGTTATGGCTTTTGGGATTAGCCGTGTGTGGCGAAATATATCGTACCAATATTTTGACTGCCATTGCAGGGGTCTTCACACCTGAAATGGCGGTCATAACACCAGTAGAAACTTAAGCTACATTTATGAACTCACCATTAAACGTTTTGTCATAAAATAACTAATCAATAGATTGTCTTATTATTCTTTACATCATTTAAAAAAACGTTTCATTAATTAGAGTATGATATATAAAACATTTAATTTATTATAATTTATCAAAATTATTTGATAATTTTCAACCATATATATGAGTGGCATTTTATATAATCGTATATTGAAAATTATTTTCATTCGTTTTTTATTCAATACAGTTAAGACAACAAGTGACAATTTAAATAAAATACTGCCCTGAATATTTAAATATCATTTTATTAATAATGGTACTTTGAACACACAATGTAAAAGTTTTTATGCTCAATAATTTCACCGCATGAGTTACGTAACGTTTTTATTACGATCTTGATATTCCAATGCGTCCCTGCTTTTTTAAATGAACGCTGAAAAATCTGATTATTTTTTATCCCCTGAATGAATTTACAAACACACGCAAACCACACCGACACACAAACAGACATCGGAACAGTATTAATAATGTACATATATTTGCATCCACCATCGAAATGTGGTTATATCCACGTATATATGTATGTTTTTATACATGTGTGTTGGGTGGTATAAAGGTATGTGCGTGAGAATAAAAGGGGTATCACATGGAGGCTCTCTCACCCCAAAAGGGGGTTTCATAATTTTTCAAACATAATAACAATAATACATGATATATCTGAAAAATACCAGCACAGTGGCGGCAAGTGGACTCTGGAATGAGAAGGCTTTGGTTACCACCGCGAAAAAAAGGCCTTTTTTTCACATTTTACTGAATATTTGATACTCATCGGACGGCGCGCAATTTTTTTTTCTGTGTTGCTTCGAGCGCCATGTTGTAGTTTCTGGCAAACAACACACAGAAATTAATAAAACTGCTTTGTGTATATTTTTCTCATCGTCTGGTCATCAAATATAGATCCCCACACGTTGCAGTCAACGTCCATTATGCGTGCTTGGTCTCAAACCATCACGTAATACAAATTCCATTAATTATTGCATGGTTCCTGACGGCTTCCAGAACAAAACATTAGTAGCTTGAAAAAAACATACGTAGAATACGTGGCGTATTTGGGCATTTGCTGATCAACGATTTGGATTACCTTTCACTTACACTTTTTCTCAACATTGATGGTGAGAATGGATGATTTGACTTGTTGAGGTCTTATCGATCAACAAAAAATATTAGTCAGAGTAAGTATTTTTTTGTTTTACAATTCAAATAAAACGTTAACATATAAAAATAATATTAATGCAAAATTTATGAATACATTTTTTTAAATTTAATTTGAATATAATTTGTTAGCTGATTTATGATTTGATTTTGATTGATTAAACTATCAATAAAATAAGAACCAAAGTAGCTTATTTAATATATATTATTTTATCTTATTTTACCCCAACGGAATATCACATGGGGTTTTTATTTTCATCTAAAATATATATTATTTTAAAAATGGATCGAATTTAATGATTTTTTTGGATAATAAAATGTTATGTTGAAAAATGTTAAGAAAAATTAATAAAAAATAAATAGAATTTAAATATTTAATTGTTTATAATTTAATGTTTTCAAAATAATATTAAAGAGATATTTTAAATGATTAAATCACTAATATTTCATTTATTGGTGTGTTCCTTAGCCTATATCGCTTTGAAATTCCCGTAAAGAAGTTAACGGAGCTCGGGTTTCTTGTATACTCTAGCATTGAAGTATTCAAATCTTACGACCCGCTTTCTCTAGGTAACAATCTTACTTCTTTTAAAAATTACTTTCATTCATCCTTTTATGGAATCAGCATTTTAAATGTTTGTCTTGTTATATATATAAAACAATAAAATTATATGTTACAAGCAAGGAAGATTTTCTACAGTTTATATTTTTATATTATTACATTTTCTTTAATAGTGTCCACATTATGGTATGATTTTCAATAATGTTTCTTTTGAGTTCGTGCATGATTTGAGTATATATTGATTTCACCGTACAATACAATACAAAATATTTTTGTAGACGATTACAATCTTGTACAAGAAATATATTTTTTGGACTTGTCTCTAGAAATTAAAAAACCTAGCACGTAGGACTTTGCAAGAGTGTTCAAGACACAAAATATAATAAATACTCACCAAAAAAAGAAATATCGTATAAAAAATGCTTTTTGGACTTTTTTTTTATTGTCTCTTCTCATTATTCTATTTTTGGACTTAAATGTAGATAAACATGAATCTTTTGCTTGTATTCTTAAATTTTATTGTAATAATTTACGTAATTTGTTTCCATAACATCTGTTCAACTGTTAAGTCCCCATCAAAGAACATCTTGGGCATTGCAAGCTTTCTTATTTGAGAATGTCTTTTTTTTTAATTTTCAGCTCTGATGTTAGTCGGAGAGTAACATCTTCACATAACAACTTCATATTAAAATATATTTTCACGTTTATTTATAATTAATATATATTTTTGTCTAGTCTGGTGATTTTGAGTATTTCTTATGGTCGAAAGCTTGGTTTTTATTATTTAAATATACTTTCACTCAAACGAAGTTGCCAAATATCTACTTTTATATAACCTGTATATACTACAATAAACAGACCTTCAATTTTTTAAAGACAATTTTTGTGTCATTTGACAACTGGTTTATTGATAATACAATCTAGATTTTTTTCCGAGTTTTTAAAGTCAAATATTCCGAATGCTAAAATTATATTATTACATAACATTTGAGTTGTGATTAATGAAGCAGGGGTACAAAATACATTACGAACGTGGGACTGGAAAAAAAACTTTAATCAAAATACATTTTGTCGTTTCATGTGGCGTGGCATTTTACAAAAGCCAACCGGTAGGTTGTATTATAATTCCCTGGTATGGCCACCGCGCGAGATAACAGCGCATTATTTATTTGCTCCCAGCCATTGAAGAGCCGAAGATAAATCCTCTATTTTTTAAAATGTTTCATTAAAATCCTTCCACTCATTTATTCTCAATTTCCTATTCAACGGCCCCAGGCCCCTTCTACGCCCACTCTCTTTCTCCCTCGCGGCCTACCGAGCTCCCAAAACCCCCTTTCCCAACCGCCCACTCCGCCTACTTTGAGGGCGAGCATTTGCGAAATGATGGGATCAAACTGCGGATGCTCTCTTATTTTGGTCGAGCTTCTGAAAGCACAATTACACGGGAGCTTTGACTTTTTACTGTAGCATAAAAAATTAAGTACTAAATTTATATTTCAGTGTTGTTGTAAAAGCACTCATTACTAAAAACATACGGCATTTCAAGGTTTATTCAATTATTTTAAAAATAAAATTCTGCATTTTGTTGTCGTTATTCAATTTCCCCATACATTTTTAAGAACATTAATTTTGTACCGTATTTTATAATATTTACAAGTTTTTTTTTGTTTTACTTGGTTTAAACGTGTATTTTTTGTACTTGGTAACTGTAAAAAGTAATGAAACTTGACTCTGAAAAACAAACCTTTTACTTGTTGTAAGCAAAAACAACTTGATATTTTTTTTAATATTTCAATTATTTTCGAAAGAATTTTAAGGCCTACATTCCTCTTATAATCTGTACATGAAAGGTGTATACTGGTGAAAATCTATTTTTATCATTTTAAAACATTTAATTTAAAATATTCCAAAAATATTAATGTTAACACAATGAAATTGAGTTTTTGGTCTCATACATTTACGGTTCATTCAGCCTATGATATCTTTACTATCATCATCACTGCTATTCCGAACTCTCTAAATTGATCCAGCTTCCGCCTACACGGTTGGCATATGTAACCTTAAAACAAACAGTTTATTAAGCGATCTTTTACCAGCAAAGGAAAATATTGGAATGCATTCCGGACTCTGTATTTTTTTACATACTCGTTTATACTACTTAAATATTTTAAAAATCAGATTTATAAATTCTTGCAAATTATTTAATCCAAACAACCACTACACATAGTATTTCTTAGTTATCCTACAATCGACCCAGTTGTGTGTGTCATAATAAGTCCATTGATTGTCAAAACCCTTTACTGATGCTCTAATGTGTGTTTTTTTACAAATAACATTTTCAAAACAAATACGGATGAAATAATACTCGTATATGAAAAATTATTTAGGGACATGTCACAAGAATAAAAGAAGAATAACGATCACGTTCGAGGAGCAAGCCCGGCATGTTAATGCTCGGCTAGTATAAATTCACTTTAATCCATTACCCATTTTTATCAATAAATTATATGCGAGCTTTCGGCCAAAGCCCATAGATGCATCCGCGCGATGCAGTCTCTGAATACGCGGGGACAAAAAATAAATTCGGCCGAGCGAATAAAAAGACTTGATTAAAATGAGCTGGAAGTAAATTCCGGTACGGCCGCCTCCCCAACCGACCACCCACCCGCCCACACCAGTGCACAAACACACACAGGAATAACATTGATAAGTCGCATTCATTTGCGGAGTTTTTATTTTGTGTTTCGAAAATTTCCATTATTTTCGCGAAAAAATAATGCAGCGCAGATAAGTCCGGCGATCGCCAAACTGTGGAGACGCGCTACATATTTTTTTTTATGGAAATACATATAAGAGAATACAGACAGATGGAAATAGTAATTCTGAAGTCTCATCTGTGGAATTCTATGACGCTAACCATGGTGCATATGAATAAGTGTAATCCCTTATTATTTACAGGAATTTACTTTGAATGGGTGGTCTTCACGGGACGACTTTCGTCTGCTACCAATTTTTATTAATATGCTATGACTGGCATTTTACGGGTGAGGGATCAAATTCACACCAACCGAGGGTACTTTAAGAGTTCAGAAATCGAGTTTTTTTTTTTAATATCCGTCGGGGATTGAACCCACGACCTTTGACTTTCAAAGCAAACGCTTTGACCATTGAGCTATACCTGCCGGCAAAACAACATTATTCGCATCACAATAATTTTACATAAAATATGTAGCTATATATTTACTGTTTATCACTAATTCTCAAATAAAATGATAATTTTGAATTCTGAGAATCAAGAACAAGAAAATGGACATTGCTAATTTAATATTTTTTCGTCAAATATGCATTTGCACGCAGATTGTTTGTAATAATTCTAAAATAAATATTCTAGTGTAATTTATTTTATCTGTATTCTGAATATATTTTTTTTTATGAAAGACGTCACATATAATTGTCAATAAGTTTATATGATAAGTTTCTTCGTGAAACATCATTTCTAAAAATCAGTCATTATTATGAAATTTTTAAAATTTCCGTTTTTCAAACACATCACACACCTTGATGATGATTCTTGCAATAGCTGTGCATGAAGGAAAACTATTATTTGCACATGTTTTAATTCAAAAGGTACGAATTTTCAATTAAGTCATGACAATCATCGAAAATATATTTTGCAAAAAAATGAATTAATAAACTATTATACAGTTATATATTAGGTTTTAAATTACAATGTTAAAAAATGTGGTTTTTACTCACAGTGAAAGTCCAAATAATAATTGTTTGCCTTATAGATACTAAAAATATAAACTCATTTAAATTGATCATATTTATTTAACCATTAATGAATAAAAATAATTTAAATAAAATGTGTTAAAGACCCAGAGTTATGGTTAAGATAAAATATTTTTTTTGTAAACTTCGTGGTATCTTATATTTAATTTTTCTCCATTAAGTCAGATTATGTAGAGTTTTTATTTGATGGAACAAATAAAGTGCTAAGCAGTTTATTTATTCGTTTATAAACAAACCTTTTTATTTATTTGCATGTGTGCATTGTATCTCAGAATACACATTTGAAAAGGGAACTTTGTATTCGGCTTAAAAATATATTAAATATGATGATGACTGACCTACAACAACAACACGAAAAATCATTAATTGACGTGAATCAAAATTTGAATCAGTTATTGCTCGTTGATTATCGCATGTCATTGGTAGCGTTGATCCGCTTCTTCAAACTAAATGTTCTAGACTTCGGAAACGTTGAGCAAATCATCCGATTTACTTAAAAATTCAAATAAATATATCTCCCAAAATATGCCTCGGATAATATGGCTGCCGACTTTTCATATCCTTGAGGTTCTGCTCTAAAGGTCATCATGGATAATATGAATGTATGCTACCAGGTAGGCTTTCGAATGTTGAGGTGTAAAGGAAAAAGTATATGCGATATCAACTGACAAAACTAAAAATCGGCAATTTGTGGTAATTGTTATATATTTGAAGCAATTGCTTAAAATTTAAAACTGAAAATGAATAAGAAGGTTATAGTGGGTTATGCTGACTCTTATTACTTATTTTAACGCAAGATTATGAAATAAAGCATCCAAAATTATAGTTTAAATTTGAATTCCATTTTCAAAGAAATTAATCGATCAAAAATATTCATCATCCGAGATATTTTTTATTATATTATATATTTTTATATGGCAACAATCCGCTTTGACACGGAACTCTGCGAATAAAAGCGGACCGTGTTGATCGCACAGCTCAAAACAATATTGAAAATAAATTAAAGGCTTCCGACTTATTCCGTGTATGATATGTGCAGAAAAGCTTGGATTTTTCGCAAAATCTGCCATCTCTCGTACTGGAGTTGTAGCGCAGTGCTCGCAATAATCTGCAGGCCTTCGTTTCTATCTATTAGATTGCTCTTTATTTTGTTTCAATCGGTCCAAACTCAATGGCGGCGGGTAGAAAAAAAATAATTATTTGAATATTTCTTTAAAGAAATGAACC